>VOPJ01008243.1:0-19895 GCA_014673585.1 Semibalanus balanoides
ATCCCTTTGTCAGTGAGGTCCAGCAGTGTTCCAAAAAAAAAAAAAAAAATGTATCACTGTAGGCATAACCAGATATATCACGATCTGAGTCATTTTCGAGTATAACAGGTTGATCTCGAGAATAATGGTATTAAACATGACAGCAAAGAATGCCTTCAGGATCCACGGCATCAAGCAGAGGGGCTGAACCCACAGTTCTCTTGGTACGGGTGTGTACGTACATACATGTAGCACATAATTGGTCCTGAACAGAGGGGCAACCCAGCCTCCTGGTACTCTTCTCCGGCGGGTACATACACTTGTGAAAATAGAGTCTTCTGTATGGAGGCCTTGTCTCTATTCTTTTACTGGTAATAACCAACTGCTGAAGATTAGTAACACATACTCAAATGGATGATTAGGATTAACCCGCGCGGCGTAGAGGGGGGTAAATTTTACCCCTCCCCCTCCCGGATTTTCTCAACAACTTGAAAACTATAACAGATAGCAACGCCAAATTTTGGATACCTTATGCAGCATCAATTTGACATCTTCCTAAAAAAAAACTTTCATCAAAAATGAATTAGAAATTTGTGAGATAATTACGTTTTAATGACGTCATGTCATGCCATTTTGAGTGGAAAAACGATAAATGTTTGATAAATCGTAGAAAATATAGCTTAAAAGCAAATTGTCAACGGAAAACTGCAAATGGACGGAAATTACATTTTCTACCAAATGGCTATCTTGGATTTCCAAAAATTGTTTTTTGACCCCTCAAAAAAATGTCCCACAAAATCGAAATTTTTCAAGGTATTAAAAAAACGAAATATATATGAGAGAACTAAAAAAGAAGATACCTAAAACAAATTGCAAAGCAATATCTATATTTGTCAGTGACTTCCCCAAGCATAAGTAACTAATGACGTCATTTTTCAAAATGACATTTTATGGATTTGTACCAGCTACAGATAAATAAATGCCATTGCTGCATTTATGAGACAAAACTGGTTTAGAAACATGCAATGTTTATTCAAATTAGTCAGTTTCCAGTTTTGATCTTAGATGACCTGACATTGACCTTTAATGGGGTCAGGTTGTGAAAATGGTTGCTGCTATCGAATAATATGTGTGAAATAACCCCTTAATCATGTGTCACAAGCCTCTGTTGGCCTCTTGGTAACAGTGACCTTTAGTGACCTGATCTTCACTTTGACCTTTGCATACAATTTCAATTTTACTTAATGCAGGAGATGCAGTAAGCCTTTGAGAGCTGTATGTGCATTGATAGTCTTTATCAAAGATTTTGAATTGAAAGTATAAACCATTAACTCAAAATAACCTGATTTTTAATGATACTGAACTGACTCGTGACCTGACATTTTGAGTGAATGACGTAACAAATTTTGGTAAATAATCATCTTAAATGAGTATTGAGAGCTTGTTGATCGCCATAACCTGATAGCCTCTTTGTGAGTCTTCGCTGGCGTTTATTGTTAGCCGAGAGGATAAAGGGGCCTAAAATGTAACACACACACACACCTTATGCCGCACGTTCGGCTGGAGACCCCTACACTGCACGGGTTAAGACATAGGTAGTATGACAATGATACTTCACAGTTCACACATACCTGGAGTTAATTGACCATGCATCCAATCCCAACTATGGCTCACTCATACACTAACTAAAATTAATTCATGTAGCTCACTTCCATCGTTCACTCGCTTAGGCATACAAATCAGTCATAGCTTCCTTCTGACTAGATACCATTCATTCTCAGAAGAAACATCAAGAACAACAAATCGTATAAATACCAGCAAATAATATGGAACGTTTGAGTATAATACCTACTATAGAATGTCATATAAAACACATGGTATTGGTAGGGCCAGTGTTGGAAAAGTTCATGTGTGTTGGTTTTTAGACCACCAACAAATGTTGTACTCCTAAATTATGACTGGTAAAAATGTATTATTTTGTACTCCTCATGAATATTTATTGTTTACCAATTAAAAAACTGTTAAGAGAGAAGCCTGTTCTTTTGACGAGGAGGTGAAAATAAAGGTTGGAAGTTCATCATTATACATCATAAATATATCAGTATTTCTTGCTTTTGGCGTACCATCAGGTTATTTTTGGACTCTTCCATTGTGAAGATATGTACTCCTACACCAACAAAAAATAGTAGAATTCCCACCCTAGTCGCCCTACCAATGCCAAAGACACAATATTAAATCATAGCAAGAAATATCAGTCATAACTCAGCGAACACTAAGCCAAAAACATATAGCAAAAACAAATATAAACACAACAATCACGTGTTTCAGCAGTTGGCGGTCTCGTAAGAGCTTGAACACCTCATAAATAATTCCGGGTAGTCATTGCCGATGATTGATTTCAGTATGACTGCAATTTGGTGCATGTCACTGCAACTGCCTCTGGGCATCCTGAATCCAGGCTTACAGGCAATCAGAGCCAAGACCGCCGTACATTACCCAAGTGCCCTATACCCGATCGAATAACCGATGTCCGGTTTGAGCCCAACGCACCAACGAGATCAGGGGCCATAAACTGCCACAAAAAGCATGCCAACTTGTAATGAGAATTAGGCACACTTACGCAATTATCAGGGGTGGAGTATTGTACAAAGCACTATTTATCTTTGACAGAACTTAGAATAACAAATAAATAAACACCTCTTTGCTTGGAAACATTTCGAGAGCTCTGTGATTTTGTGTGTTATAAAGTCTATTGCTTTAGGAATATCAGCGTGAAACGTTATGATCAACATTGCCCTCCATTGTTTGGAAAGTAAATGACGTCATAATCATAAGTATTTTGGAGGCTTTGCCACGTTTTTAAAGAGGTATTGTTGAGAGATGTGTATAATTTCTTTTATCATAATGAATAAAGTTTTGTCTCAAATTCTAGTTGATATAGGTAAAATGTTGTAAATACGCAATGCATTCGTCAAACTATATTAAAGACAAGATCCATAAGAAGTTTGTCGACAATATTTGAATCCCTCCCAAACAAAGGGCGTTGCTTTGAAGAATTACTTCTAACGTGCGTCGGTGCAGTACTTATCTTCTTTCATAATGTGCCTCTATTTATTTCGTGGTCTTTGGCTGTGTTCTGAGTTCTGACCTTGGTTCTGATCGTTGTCTATTACCCTGGTTCTGATCGTCACATTCCCGGCGGGAATCCCTGGAATCCCCGGCGGGCATTCTTCATTTTACTGTACTGCAGACTGCAGTTCGGCAATGTACTCTACATTGGTAGTTCTGTTAACTCTTCGCTACGGGAATCGGTAGAAAGCACTTTTCTACCGATTCCACGGAATCCCCGCGTGAATTGACGGGTCAGAAGTAGAACACAGCCTAGGAGCCCGACCAAACCATGGATGAGTTCCATGACCAATGTTCCATGACAAACGGGCAACGGCGGAGTGACAACTCACGAAAACCAAGTACCTTAGACTGTAGACAAGCTTCCAGCGCGGTCTGCCCGAGGCGCGCTCGCGGCTCGCCCGCCCGACCCTCCCGCTCCTCCTGAGTCCGGGGATCTTCGCTTATGGCCGCGCCGGGCGCAACTTTTTGTTATGGCGTCCCCTCGACGAAATCTGAATCCGCACCTGGCTTCTGTCAAGGGCGGATCCAGCCGGCTGTTTGGGGGGGGGCAAACCGTTTTTAGCGGCCCTTACCTACCCCCAATTTCAAATTTCTTCCCGCTTTATTTTGCAACCACACGATTTTGTATATATATACTTATATTATAAACATATTAACCTAAGTATATATATACCCTTATATACTGGTATACTTATCGGCTTCTATTGTGGTATATCGAAAAAGGATATAGGTATTTGTTATAGGCGTGTGACGCGAAAGCGGCCGCGAAATTTTACGGTTGTGCCTGATAAAAACCCAGAAACATAGGCGGTTCGCATACGTAGAGAATAAAAGCTAACGAGGCTTATTCATTCAACTTCACCGTTACCATGAACCGAAAAGCGATGACGAATGGCTTCGTTATGACGATGGCGACGGATGTGACGCCGCGGAAGTGGCGTAATAAGTTTTATTTTTAGGTCGTGGAAAACGAACATTTACAAATTTGGAACCAGGACTCAAGATGAACCCCCTATTGCCTGCTTGCACATCTTCGGTTGATGCAAATACTGGAAATTAATGTAGTTTTTAATAAATAAATTTATTTAGAATGGTAAATCACGTGATGACTCGGTGGCAATAAGTGGCTTAAAGGATTATAGCTCGGGTTTTTCCAGGAATAATTGATGTTAATAGTAAATCGGTACTTATAAAGTGGTAGAAGGCCACGGTTACCTCTATTTTTTGGAAAATCGGCACTTCTTCTTTTTTTTTACCCCGTAAGGACGTTTCTCTTCAGTGACAGTGCTCGGTGATGCCACCGCGTACTTTTTGCAGTACTTGCTACGGTATAGACAGCCGTCTCTCACTGTACGTCCGGTATATAGCGCCCGCCCAAGGGATAGAGATATGTTAAAGTGGTGGACAGTAATCCGATCAAGTACTCATTATCAGATACCAAGTCTTGGAAATGGCAAAAGTTTAAACGCTTATAATTGCTTGAAAATATGGATTAATGCGTCAACGAGGTCACTCTCATATGCTCCTTAAACGTGTTTAAGTACATACAACTGCAAAAAGAGTGCGATTTCCTTTCGGACGGGAAAACTCGTATAAGTCCCTTTAATAACGCTTAACTTATATATGGATAATAATACACTGGTATGACATACGCACCTGAAACTGCCAACATACATTTGGTATCAACCAATAGGGCAAGATGGTTTGAAAACAGGGGTGTCAGAAAACGGCTTTCCGCACATACAGGGTGTACAAAATTATCCCGCACATCTATTTTGGCAGTTTCCGCTGCGCACTTCGTCCCTGCGTGTCGGAGACGGTAGGAGCGGGGAAATTGGATGGAATCCGTAAACCTTGCGCTTGTCCGGCCTACCACTCCCGGGCAAACCCTGACCTTGGGCGGTACCTCAGCCCTGAGCCCTCAGTACGGCACGGCGTCACGCCAGAGCTTTTCAGACTGTAGCCCCCTCCAGTACGGCTACGGCGTCACCGCCCAGAGGTCCACTTTTCAGACCCTGAGCCCTCCCAGTACGGCACCGGGTCACCGCCCAGAGTCACTTTTCAGTTCTTCGTCCAGGGGCAGCAATGGAGAAAAGAATGCAGCCGCTTCCTTTCGCAGAAGATCAGAAGAACAGCCAGAAGATTCGTCTGTCGCAGCTGGTCATCAGCAAGAAGGAAGTCAGCTGCACGTCTGGTGAAATGACGGACAAGCTGGGTTGCATGCATTACCAGCCCGACCGCGCGGGCCACAAGACCCGCTTTCCACCAGTGGCCAGAGAGGTACAGTCATGGATGCGGCGGAGCAAACGTCACCAATCTTCGACTCGGAAACTGGTCCGGACAGCTCACCCAGGACCAGGCCTACCATGACCTCCCCCACTAATGTCTACACAACCACCTGCTCTCGCAACAACCTGAGGCATGCAGCCATTACAACTTGCGAAGCCCGACGCCTTTCGATTCATGAGCGGAAACATGATCGTCCGGATAATTTCGTTACACCCTGTAAATGTCCCTGCGCGATTCCTCTCAGTAGTTCTCTGGGACAAATGCTTGGTCCCTTGCCTGGTTCCACTATTAGCGTTTTGGTCTCAGACTTCTGCAACTTGGACATCCCGTCAGGAAGGCTGCTTCCTTGGTGCCGATGTCGCGCGATCTCTGCGTTTCTCGCGACGTCACCCCTTCGTTCCGGACACTCGCAGACTAGCTCTCTCAACCCATTTAGCCCATACTTCTGAAGTAAGTAATTTTCATGAGGGGAGTGGACCTGGGGCTAGCCAAATAGGTACGCCAAGACTGCCAGACGCTTTTTGTCTGTGCTTTGCTTTCTCGGGCACTGCCAGACAGCGCTGCTAACTCATTCATTATTCGATTTTTCGAATTTGGTACACAGTGGAATACATTGGGCGTATTTGTGTCATGCCGCGAATCGGTGCACGAAATTTTTCGAGTTTTCACTGTGCGATGGCCTGTATTTTGACTGTTGCAAAAACAATTTTTACAGCTGTACGTCCGACCGTTTGGGGGGGGGGGCAAAACATAGTCTCAGGACCTTTTGGGGGGCATGGCCCCTTTGCCCCCCTGGATCCGCCCTTGCCCTTGACTGCAAATTATATAGTTTTCTACCATCCGCGGCACTTAAAATGATAGAAAGGGTACGACGATATTGCAAATACATAGGGATTAGGAATAGCAACGTTTTGACAAAGTTGTCAATTATTTTTTTTACTATTTAAAAAAATGCTGAAATAGGGACACCCTCAAAATACAGTGGACCAAATCCGTTAAGTTTTCAGATTTGGGTATAGGTAGGGACACCACTGTAACTGATGTCCCCACCCCTTGGAGATTTTCAGGATCCGCCTCTGTGGTGACGCAAGATTGTTGTGACGTCACATGCAAGTATATTAATATTTTTCAAATTACACCAAATTGCGACTTTTGTATCGCAAAAATGAATGCCAGAATCGTGATCAGGGCACACTTCTCCATCATTCTTCATACTTTTCCCAAGGTGCTATTTTCCCTTTAAACACCTCCTGGTTATGTTCGGAGCCCATGATCGCAGCGAGACGCGTAAGGCGACATTCGAAAGCGTTTAATATTAAAAATGTAAAGCACACTAAACAAATCATATTGAGGTCACATGTCAGGTCACGGTCAAGTGAAAGGTCAAAATCGTGGTATTTGAGTTTATGGACCATTATTTTCATCCAAAACCTTCGATTGTAACCATGAATACCCGAAGTGCTTTCAAAGGTATGGTCACGGGTGTTACCCCGAACCGAGAAAGGAGGAACGTAGGCACTAGGCACTTTGAAGTCGATTTTTTTCTTGCAACGCTCATAGGTGTAATGTGTGTTTTTTAACGTAGGGCACTTAGCCGTGGTTGGGGGAGGAGATGCGTCTACCCTGTTTTCGACGCCCAAGGGTATGATTCACATCCTGTATGAGCTTAAGTGAGATTGTTGACAAAGGTCAAGGTCAAGGTCAGGTCACTAAAGGTCACTATGCATAAAATATTCACGGATGTCATGCAACACATGTTTTATGGATTATTTTACACGCACCTATAATTTGATTACGAGCGAGCGCGAAGCGCAGAGCGAGTCCTCATTGAATACCGGATTTTTCTCACATATAAGCGGCCGACCCGACCCGGCAGCCCGGCTCAGCCCGGCCCGGCCCGGCCCGGCCGGGCCCGGCCAAGACCGCGACGCTGGTCAGAAAGCCTTAATATCTTTTGATCCCGCATCCGATTGACAGCGGTTTTCGCCTCTGAATACCCCCCATTCAATGACATTATGATTATTTACATGTTTTTATCAAATGTGATGGGTCAGCACGGCGCGTGACACGTGCCGCGTCAGGGGTGTCAGAAAGGTAATTATCCTGCTGTAGCTGAAAAAACGGCTGGACCTATAAAGCTAAAATTTGATGTGAGGCCTGGGAGACCACACCACTGGCAATGTTGCACAGGTGCAAACTCATGGGTCACAACTGCACGTGCGCACGTGCACCCCTGTTCCGTCCACGAAAATTACATGCAAAACATTTCGTGCAATACCGACCTATATCTCGGCAACCAAAAGTCGTAAAGACACGGGTAACACAGACGCGTAGAGAAACGATCCGCCCGGCGTATGCACTAATTGTGTCGATCAGCGGCGCGTGGAACGTGCAAAGTTACTGCTTATATAAGCGCAAATCATAGTTTTTATGACGTTTCAACAATTTAAATCAGTGCTCAGGCACCTATGGGACGTGAAGCGATGAAACAAAACCAATCTTAGACCAATGTACCGTCCTCTAAAAATGCATGGCAAAAATTGAGGTTTTAATGCAGTGTTTCGGCTGTAAAAATCTTGCCTGTAATATTTTTTATGACGATTCTAAATAACAAGTTCCTTCATTACACCACCGTAGCTTCAAAACAAAGGGTGCTAGAACGAATAAAAATGATGCAGCTGTAAAGCGCAATCAAATCCATCTAATACTCACCCAAAATGAATTTTTGCCTAACAAACATGAAGCTTATTTGCAAATTAAAAAATAACGCTGCAAAAACCTAATTTAGTTCAAAGTATCGATTTAGTTCGGAATCTATTTGCGACGGCAAAACAACACATAACGAAAATAAATTAAAAAGCATGCTTTGCAACAAGACGAACATCCGTTTAGACGGGTGATTAAATTGGACGCGGATTGATTCGGACTTGCTCGTCCTTCGCCGTTTAAGGCGTCTTTTACTGGTATGTAAAGTCATTTTAACACCTGACTTCCATGCACGTGAATTTACTGTCAAGCTCAGTTCAAAGGTCAAGGTCACATAAGGTAAAATTCGACTGGAATAAATATAAAAATAAAAGACATGTTTGGGAAACCAAATTTTGTGTCAAGTACAGTGCATTTATTGTCTGAATTAGTAAATAAAAGACAAAAAACAATTAAAAAATGATCGTAATGAGCAACCTCTACTGTGTGAGGATACCTATCGCCACCTCGTTTTGTTTTGGTGGTCTTGTGTCTCAGTCACGTGACCTGTGACCGCCCAGTCAGCTGACTGTGACCTGGCCAAGGCCAGTTGGTGTTGTTTACGTCCCGCTGTCGCACTGCTCCGTACGTCTCGCCAAAATAATACCAGTCCAACGTGCAACCCAGAGACTATCATGGGTGCCCAAACCCCAAGCCCAACCCATCCGAAACCCATGAACACCAAGCCCAGACCCAGACCAGACCCATCCCAAAATTCAATAAATTTGATAACCATGCCCATTGGGTCCATTCAGAATAAAGGCAGAATTAATTATTTTCACAAAGATTCGCAACCACTACCCTAAGCATGTTGACTTTCATAAATTAACGAGAAAAAATATTTAGCACCTAGTTGTTGCTGCTGATTTGAACTTATCGAAACACTTTTGCGGTCAACATTATCTTATTGAATCAGACCCTAGGGTCAGACATGGGTTTAAAAAATATTAACTGCCCTATTATTACCACATTTATTGTTGTCGATAATAATGGCCAAAGTCTAATTGTTTAAAGGGAGAGTGCCACCTTGCAGACAATATCGAGTTTTGGTGTCAATCGGTAGATTACGCGTAACCGATTTCACCTTGGAAAGTTTGGTTCCCGAAACTGCCCCCATTAAGATCAAAAAAATACATTTTGCACCAGCAATGATTGGCATCATTCCTTAAAATTCGGAGTCCGCCTCCGCACTATTTTGAATCACTTCTTTGCGGACTAAAATTGTCCTTTGAATAATTGCAAACTCATACTCACCTTCAGTCAAGTGAACTTTAAAATTAAAAAGCGTATGCAGTTAATTATATTGTCAACATATCTTAGCTTTTTTTCATTATAGAAACAAACCCAAATGGCCCAATTTCGGGCCAAAAGCTCTGGCTCGACTTTGGTCCGAAAAAGATTAATGACGTAACCCTCTAACACAGACAGACTTTTCAACGTCAAGTTGCGGCGAATTCGGACGGCTCGGGGCCTCGGCTTTGGGCAGGGAGCGATAAGTGGGGGCGAGCACTAAAAGCTGGAGAGTTCGCAGCAGTTGGCCGCCAGGGACTGCTAGTAAGCCAGTTAATTTGACGTTGCCAGCACATAATAACAGTTTTACGTGATTGACAATTTGTGTTTGTAACATATTTATTTTGTCTGATTTACAAATCAATACATGAACACAAATTCGTTTGCGACATAAAGTAACTCCTGGCTCACTGGCGGTTCCTGGGCGGCCAACTGCTGCTGACTTATCCATGCTTTAGTGCTCGTCTGTGGGGGGCGAAGTACTAAAAGCCTGGATAGTTCGCTAGCAGTTGGCGCCGCCAAGGGACGCTGGCTGTCAGCCAGTTAATTTTGACGTTGGCCAGCATATAATAACGTTTTAACTGATGACAATTTGTTTTGTAACATATTTATTTGCTGATTTACAAATAAATACATGAACAAAATTCGTTTGCGACAATTAAAGTATCCTGGCTTCACTGCGGTCCCTGGCGGGCCAACTGCTGCGACTTATCCAGCTTTTAGTGCTCGCCATGGTATCCATGGCTTTGTTTTGAAACAGCTGCGCAATTCGATAGCCAAACAGTCCAAGCAATATGGAAGCGGCCAATCTTGAATATATAGGTGCTGTGCACAATCGGACAAATGTTTCTTGGAGTCGGAAAAAAATAGAAAAATGTTTGCCGAACACTCGCTTTTAGGGCAAGTTTGAGCAAGAGCCTACATGATAATTAATTCCCAGCATTCATTTAGCTACTTTTTATATATCTCCCAAGTGGCACTTCCTTTTAAGTGTCTTAATATCATAAGAAAATGCCGGCGGTTAAACATCTGGTTGTCAAGTAAAAAATAACTATTAGGCGACACTAATTCCAAAAAAAAAAAAAAAAAAAAAAAAAAAAAAAATTGGCATACCCATTAGCCCGCCCAGTACCCATGAAAAAGTAAAAAATGCATACGCCAACCCAGACATTTGGAAGAATTGAGTGGGCAACCATGGGTGCACCCAGCCCATGATAGTCCCTGGTGCAACCGACCGTTTCCACTCAGCACGATCATAACATACTGTAGATGACAGAAGTCAGTCAAAAATGGTGACATGATTAAGAAAATTGGTAAGGTAGTTTCCCATCAGAAGTACTCTGATATGTTTCATTTTTATTGTATTTAAAGTCAATGATTTAGTGGACATTTTTCCAAAACATATGCATTTTATTTGGGGGGTCAAAAACCAAAAACGCCCACACAAAACTCAGAACCTAAGATATTCATGTTGAAGCCCTTGTCATTTCCTATTTTTGGACATTTTGTAATTGCATTCTGCTCAAAATATGGCATCTCAACGCAGGGGCGGATCCAGCCGCTCGGTTGGGGGGCCAACTTTTTGTGGCAAAAAGGTATCCCATTTTTTTTTATCTGCGGGTTTGGGCTTGTCACCATATTTGGCATTCAAGATATTAAAAATTCACTTTGTTATTTTTTCTGATTTTTTTTAATAAAAAAAAATCGGGGAAAAATACTTAAAAAACACACAAAACGCGATTTTTCTTAGCATATACATACGTAAGTAATATTAACGTTTATTTCATACCAACTGGTAGGTACGTCAACGATAATTCTTGAGGGGGTCGGCTGAAATGACGAAAAACTGTATGTCCGTTTTGTCTGCGGCCTTTGCAGCATTTTAAATTTGGATTTCTATGTTACAATAGTTATTTAGTTAGGTTAGATATTTTAGGTATTTTAGGGGGCTGATGTCCGCATCATTTCGTTCGCATCACCTTTTTCGGATCTCGGCAGGCTAGCTAGCTTACCTAGCCAGCTCGGAAATTAACCCTCGCCTTACGGGGGTGGGGTCCTGATATTTTTCTGAAATCACTTTTTTCTCATGCGGCGCATCCTGCTGTAATTTCAGTAGCTGAGGTGACAACAATTATACGTACCTATGCTGGCAAAATTTCACTGAAATAGGTTCAGTCATTTTGGAGATAATGACGTTTTAGTGACGATTATTGACGATTATAGTTGGTAGAAAAACGGCAAATATTGTACAAATCGTAGACAATAGGTTTTGCAGCAAATTTCCAACAGAAAGTGACAAAGAACGAAAATCACATTTTAATTAGAAAAAGCCGACTAGGATTTCCGATTCTTTGGCTTTTGACCACTAAAAACGAAAAAAACACTACAAAATCTAAATTTCCAAAGATTTTCAAAACCTATGTGAGAGGAATAAATATGGGCAATACCCAAATCAAATTTCAAAGCAATTACTTGCAATTAATAATTGTGATTGAGTGATGGCTACCTAAGTGTAAGAAACTCATGACGTATTTTTTAATCATTTTTTCGGCTTATTTTGACCAGATACGAACAAATAAGTACATTTTCTGTCAGTGGCGGATCCAGGGATTTCTCATCGGCCAGGGCTTTCAGGCCCGAAGGGCGGCATATTTTCCTCGTGAACGGGGGCGGCAATGGTCCAGAGGGGCCCCAAGGGGGCGAAATTTTTTGCTTCAGGGGGCGGCATTTTTTCTTCGGGGGCGGCATTTTTCTTCGAGGGCGGTATATTGTGCCTCTGATAACATAAATTTTGCCCTTAGAAAGGCGGGAATGATGCCAGCGATGGATTTGCAGGCGCCTTCGCGCCTGCAAATTTCAAATACCGGCACCGAAGCCGCCCCCGGGCGCCTTCGGCGCCCGGGGGCGGCACTTTTCCTAATCGGCAAGGGGGCTTCAGCCCCTACGGCCCCCCCCCGCTGGATCCGCCACTGGAAAATTTTTCTGAAGACAAAACTAGTCTAGGACAATGGTTTTTAATATACATTTATCACTTTCTAATTTTGAGGTTTTCTGACGGAGAAAAAAAACTTTTCTTGGCGTGATCGAGTCGAGATCATTCACTTGACCTGGAAGTTCACCCAATAACCTGAACCCTAACAATTGCATACCGTTAGATTCCTCACATGACAGGCAACATGCTGGTTCTTACCACGTTTCTCTGTGATGCTTGGTTTGGAAGTTAACAGGTGATCCTGTCAGCCTATAACCCCCTCCTGTACGGCGAAGATGGAAACGGTAAAGCGAGGGTTAATATTTTATGAAGCGGCCCTGGGGCCAGGAATTACCGTCAAAGAGAGCCTCTGCCAGACACTTCATGAAATAAATGTATCCATTTTCCTAATATGTGTAAGCAATTGCGAAACTTGTGTGGTGCCGCGAAGCGGCGCGATATTTTTTCATTTTTGTACTGTGAATAGCTGGATTTTGACTGCTTCAAAGTTAAATTGATATCTTTCCTCGAGTACCAGACTCATCGTGTTAATGCCAAATAGTACCAAATCAGTTCCATATTGAATAATGTGGGTATTCACTGATATCCTTGGGGGGGGGGGGGCAAAAGATATGTTGGCCCCACCCTTTTTCGCTTGGGGGAGGGGCATGGTCGGATTGGCCAAACCATGGATCCGTCCCTGTCTCAACGATCTCTTAAAATTTAGCTGATTTTTGTGTCAAACTCGTGTGAGTGACGTCAATAAATTAGCTATATCTCAAAACCTTTTCGACGATTTGTTTTTCCTTATTTTCGCACAGAAGACGTAAAATCAATGCAGAAGATGGTATTTTCAGTTTCACATTGATTGCACTATTAGTGTTTTTTAAGTTATAACGAAGGTTATTCATGGGACGTTAGACGCCCTCCCCTCACTCAATGCCGTGTTGTAAGGTTGTAAATACAAACTACCATGATATATTTCGCCGCAGGGTGTACAGTTGTACACTGTACATACGTGCCAATCTTTAGGGGAGCTGCAACAGTGAATGAAGTGTTAAATTAGTTTAAACGTTTATGTTTATAGTCTTAAGATAATGAATACACTATGAGCGAAAGCAGGGACATAGGAACGTCACGAAAAGTGTTTGTGTGTGGTGTGTGGGGGGGGGGGGGCAGTAAACTTCTACATGGCTGAGACTTTTTNTAATTTAAGAAGGTATCTACCATAACATGGAAATCCATATTTAAATGCTGCAAAGACGCTTTTTTCGCCATTTCAGCCGATTCCCATTAAAAAAATTCGGCGACACCCCCGCGAGTTGGTTTGAGATAAACGTTATTAGTATGTACTTACCCAGCTAACAATTTGACGTTGTCGCTACGTTATGACAAGGTTGCAACACAACTACACAACGTTGTGATTGTGTAATTTTGTAGACTCCCAGGAACGTTGTCAACACGTTACCTTGTGACGCTCACAAAACGTTGAAACAACATTGCTACAACGTTACTTTTGCACAGCATAGCTAACGTGACTTGCGTGGTTGATCATTAATCTAAGTAAGATAGTGAAAATGCTCAATTTAGATCATTGTACCACATTGAGAGCTGTTCTTCCCAAGTTACTAGAACAAAGATGTGACAGCGTAACAATACAACGTTGCTGTAACGTTTAACAACGACGTTTATGCAACTCTTTCTTCACAACATTTACGACGTTGTCTCAACGTTGTTAAAACGTAAAACTCCAACTTGATTTTTCACAACGTTGTTACAACGGTATCTGTTACCTGGGTACCTATATGTGTATATTCAGTAGCATGTATGCTACAAAGTATTGCGCTTTTGCGTTAAAGAAGCTCTAATACAAAAAAACGTGACCGGCCCAAATCCGTGGAGAAAAAAAGGAGTACCATTTTGACAAAAAATGACCCCAAAACCGACGGCTGGATCCGACAGTGTCCGTCCCCCCACTCAAAATGTCGAAGCGACGCCCCTGCTGCCAGGCACCACTGCCATGCAGCGCTGCATGTATTGCATGCACCTGTTAGGTTTGGCTTTACCTAATGAAGAAATTCCAATGAACAACGATCACTCACCACTGTAATATATTACATTGGAAAATTTATGAAATGTGATTATTTCATGATGTACGCTTATAGTTCTTTTTATGTATTTTTTTTCCTTTTTTAGTTTCTAACTTTTTAATTAATCTGTGTGGCAATGAGGGACAGATAAAGGCAACTTGTGGTACCTACCTAGGTAGGTACAACATGGGTCCCCTAAATCAGTTCTTTCGTGTACACAGAATGAAAATTAGGTGAGTTTAGAAAACTAAAAAAGGGAAGATACATAATAGACCAACTGTCATAATAACACTTCCTTGGAGACTTCAAATTGGCGACCAACTAAAAGAAACACCTTATATAAAAAGCTAATTATTTAAAACCAGTAAAAAACACAGAGCAGGTCGCATTGCCTTGTCAATTAATCTTGCACATTGCTGTACTAGATTTGAAATTATACGAGTGCGCCCGCAGATTACTAGACAGGCCGATTTTTGTTGCGCCTTTATTTTTGCCTACAGCGTTCGCGAATGATGCACTATGCAACGTTTGGCCCAAATTGGGCCGAACGTTGCATAGGGTTGCGCTTTCGTAGGTCTAGTACTCCTGCATCTACTGGCATATGGTTGCACAACGCAAATGGTATTTAGCAAAGTGCTACCATACTCAGCTTTCTCATACATACTCTGGGGATATTACGGGAACGAAACACGAAAAAAACAAAGGCAATAATCGGTACACCAAAAAAGTAGTTGTATTCAAATAAGTTTCTTTCAAATCGGGGACTGTATCTTTTTGGGTGTTTGATTAGGAACTGTAAGGAGTAAAATTAGAATGCTTTTTCTGCATAATATCCTGTTTTGGGAAAAGCTTTTGGAGTTCTAAGGCAAGCCTTTTGTGAATAGAGATTTTCTCGAAAAAAAGCTGAAAAGTCGCGTTATACAGAATGTATTTGAAATTTACTTGAATTTTTTAGTGCTATGTAAACAGGCCTATTGATGTCACAAAGGATACAAATAGCATTGCCTGTTGTCCTTTCGCTTCGCTGCAGATCCAGTACCTACCTAAATAAGGTAACTCGCTGCACAAAACGGTAGGTAAAGTAGATGAGTAAATACCACAGACTACAGCTAATAGTTCTACAGGTAGCTACAGTTCTACAGTTTCTACAGGTAGCAATTCTACAGTTCTACAGGTAGCTAATCTATTCTTGATTTATTGTCACAGAGTTCTGGAAGACCATCGGCGGCGATGGAGTTGAAGCGTTTCTTGAAGAGTGAAGGATCCCATTGTGATACAGATGTGAAAGAAGACAAGGGAACGTTGAAAGGCGGCGTGACAACGTCGACCGTCTCGCCCACACACTCCGGGTACGTCGGCAACTGCGTCGGTCGCGTAAAAGCCGAGTCGCGACAGCGTCAAAGTCGCGTCGGCGGAGTCAGATGGTCGACTGCCCGTGTGTCGCTGCGTCGTCCCGGCCCTCGTGCGCGACATCGCACGTGGTCGCGGGAACCGGGTCGTGGGCGTCAAGAGACGGAATATCGCACACGGGGTGCCATAAAACGGCGACAGGGAGAACGGCTGGAGCGGCAGAAGCGCGTTTGCTCGCTAACATGATCAATACAGACGGCTACCCACCCCTTGCATAAGTCACCTCCTGGCAGCAAATTAACTATCGCAGTCAAATAGCGTCAGATCCCTTGGGGAGACACCCCTTCGCAGTAGTTAATCACAGGCATCGCCCACGGCAACACGTAAGCCAGAAAGCAGTGCGTTTTACAGCTCAGCCAGTCTGCCTGTCTGCTTCGTTCTATCCCCAAGACACCGGCACTGGTCCCAGCGGGTCGCAGAGCTCGCCTCCCCGTGACTCCCAGCTCCCGGCTCCCGGCTCCCGGCTCCCGGCTCCCGGCTCCCGGCTCCCGGCTCCCGGCTCCCGGCTCCCGGCTCCCAGCTCCCAGCTCCCGGCTCCCAGCTCCCGGCTCCCAGCTCTCGCTTCCCCGTGACTCCCGGCTCCCACCGTTCGGCTAATGAGGTCATTTATATGGCCTCGGGCACCGGCTGCCACCGGACGGCGGCGCGGATCACCACCAGGGGAAGGGGGAGGGGGTGCGCCGGCGGCACGCGTCAGCAGTAACTGTTGATCCTGTGGGCAGGCGCCGAGTGCGGCTCGGATCAGACCGACGTCATGGGAGTTAGACGGACCCAGGGGATGGTCAGACGGGGATGAGGGGCAGATAATGACGGACAGGGGATGACGGGGCAGATAATGAGGAAACAGGGGATGAGGGACAGGGGACGACGGGGTAGGGGATGACGGGGTAGGGGATGACGGGGTAGGGGATGACGGGGTAGGGGATGATGGGTCGGGGGATGAGGATACAGGGGATGAGGGGTCAGGGGATGAGGGGTCAGGGGATGAGGGTCAGGGGATGAGGGGTCAGGGGATGAGGGGTCAGGGGAATAGGGGTCAGGGGATGAGGGGTCAGGGGATGAGGGGGTCGAGGGATGAGGGGTTAGGGGATGAGGGGTCAGAAGAATGAGGTACAGGGGATGAGGATAGGGGAGATGGGGGCAGGGGATGATGGGGGCAGGGGATGAGGATACAGGAGATGAGGGGTCAGGGGTTGAGAGGACGGTGGATGAGGGGACAGGGGATGGGGGCAGGGGATGAGGTGGTAGGGGATGATGAAGGCAGGGGATGAGAATACAGGGAATGGAGGGACAGAGGATGAAGGGACAGGGAATTATGAGCAGGGGGATGATGGGGACAGGGAATGAGGGGAACAGGGAATGAGGGGAACAGGGGATTAGGGGGCAGGGGATGAGGGGCAGGGGATGGGGGGCAGGGGATGAGGGGGCAGGGGATGAGGAGGAAAGGGATGAGGGGGACAGGGGATGATGGATTTATAATGAGGGGGCAAGGGATGAGGGACAGAGGATGAGGGGAGAGGGGATGAGGGGACAGAGAATGAGGGGGTAGGGGATGAGGGAGCGGGACCGGATGTTGAGGGAAACGTTCGATAGATTCAGTGGCCAACAATAAGACCTGATGAGCCGTGGTGGCACCGTGACGTTGTTAATCCCTAATGGGCCGCGGCCTGCAGAATAACAAACGGAACTCGAGACCAATAACGGACAAAGCTTGAATGAGAATGACAGGTGGAGACAGAATAGGATTCTGTTTGAAATAATGTGTCAGAGTCTATTATTAAACTGACGCCTTTAATAGTTGGGCAAGAACAAAGGAATTTTACGTCGAAACTTTGTTAATTTTAAAACCAAACATATCCCTGATTGAGTCGGAGTATAGACGGAGACAAAGGATTTTTTTAGTGAGAGTAAGCACGACCACGAGAAGCCGAAGCCAGCTTAAGCGTGGTTTCCGGCGAAAGCCGCCAATTTCCGCACCACAATACCGTGTCCGAAAATTGCTGACGTGACGCTGACGATCTGCTGACATCCTGCCGACGACTAGCTGACGAGTTGCTGACAAACGCGGGCGGTGGCAGGATTTTCAGCAGCTCCTTTGAGCGACACCAACGACCCGAATACGCTGCCGACGAACGTGCTTCGTAATGGTAAGTGAGCATTGAGATAGGGTCGTGATTGAAACGGACTGATAGAGCTCCGTTCACAGATGTCGTAGCTTCAATCAGAATCGCTTTCCCGGATCGAAAGCTTGCAGCGTCCTCGCTAGCTACAGATCTTGTCTCGAATCGAGCAATATTTCCTCAGATCCCCTCTCAGATCCCCTCTCAGATCCCCTCTCAGATCCTTTCTCAGCTCCTTTCTCAGCTCCCTTCTCAGCTCCCTTCTCAGATCTCGCATCTCGTATCCCGCTTCAGTCATGCGTTGCATCCCGCCTAAGATCCCTTCTCAGATCACGCCTCCGCTTCCGACCACGACTAACGGATCCAATCCACGACTAACGACCTCCGCGGGCAGTAAGCAGGGCTGGAGACAACCCCCTCCCCCCCCCCCTCTTGCGCCCCAAAAGATCAAGATAGCGCAGTTCAACGTCTCTGGCGGTGGTGCGACACAGCGTCGTCAAATATTGACAAAAGGTACGAGTCAGCGCATACTGATATCCTGCAAACTGACGAGCACGCGACGACCACGTCTGTTAGTCAGATGGAAGCGTTCTCGCCCAGCTGATTCATGCAGAAACGCAGGGGAAATTATAAACAAATATGAGCCTAGATTGGAAAGTTTTGAGCGGAATAAAAGATGAGGAGTTGAAGAATTGACATGTCAGCAAGAAGGAAGAGAGTCTCATAACCTGCGGCGAAAAGCTGGCGTTCAAAGCAACCACTCGCAGCTGCTTTTTAAGGACAGTCACCCGAAACCGAAACTATGAGTTCTTCCTGACCTCGACCTCCGCATATTCTATTATTAGGACAAAATGTTTGTAAGCTAGCGCCACATATATAAGTGTATATTGCTGCCCGATACTCATAAGCGAAAACTATTGGCGTTTCTCAAGGGGTTTTCACTTATCATGACTGAAATACCCCATAAGTTTGGGTGCTATGTGCAATTGCAGGTGTGTGGTCGTTAATGGAATGAAACACGCATATTTTTACGTTTAAAATGACAATGAAAAGACTGTGCAGTGTGCAGTGTGCGGGCTCAACGAATGAAACACTATGTACAGTTTGTTTGCCTTGATTTGCAAAGCAGTGGATCAACTTTATTGTAATTACCTTCGTTACAAATTCAAACAAGCCTGGTCAGCTTCAATGCAGCAGCCAGACTGAGATCATGAAATGTCTGTCATTGTAACGGTGAAGATGCGTATTTTAGGACGTACCAGCATAATACCGTACCAATACTATGGCCGACTTCGCATCTTAGTTAGCTGAAGCAATATATTTGACAGACATTAAGTCAAATGACCACAGACGAGTTACGAGAAGTTAATGCGGGGAGTTGGCAAGAAGCAATAAATTTAACAAATGACGCTTGATCAGTGAGCAGACAGTTGAGCTAAGTGACGCGATAATTTCTCTTTAGTTTTCTGGTGTTAACGAGAGGTGTCGTGCGTCGTTGGGATCGAGGGCATTCACTGTCACCTATTAATGGGTGGCGGCGTAAAAAATAACACTAAGAAACATTACCAGAATGCAGAGAAAACTTAAATAGAAAAGGAGATTAATCTTAATTTACCTACAAATCGCATTGTGAACAGCTAAACGAAGAGACGATGTTGAGGATATCAAGTGGTTCATCACTATTACCTACTCACCTCTAATGATTATTCAAAATGTTTCTCATCATGATCAAACGTTCTGAGTTCTGACCTTATTTACTCAAGTTTCGTCATGCATGGTCACAGTAGAACAGCAGCATTATTTTATTTGTATTTTCTATCTATCATGTTGATGCTGATTTATATATTTTATATATTATATATTATATAT
>VOPJ01008244.1:0-22927 GCA_014673585.1 Semibalanus balanoides
GCTGGACCTGATCCTGGCCACGCGGCGGAGACTGCAGGCCGCCGGCTTCAGCGGCTTCATCGGCCTGCTGCAGACCATGAAGAATATGGACAAGGTGAGGGCAGTGGCGTACCGAGTATCAGGTCATGGAGCTCATGATCTAGTCCTTTGGACCCGAGGCGCCCATGCAAAGCTGGCGCCCCTCTGATCAGTGACAACCCCCTCCGACAAGTGACGGCGCCACTCCGGCCAGTGAGGGCACTCCCTCGGCCAGTGACGGCACTATTGCGGCCAGTGACGGTGCCCCCTGCCAGTGAGGTTGCCCCCATGCTATAGACGGCGCCTCTCCGGCCCGTGGACAGCGCCTATCGGCCAACGACGCGCCCCTCCGACCAGTGACTCCCCTCTCTGGCCCCGGAGCCAGTGACGGTGTCAAACAAAAATGTTAAAGGCCGTACGAACGCGTGCCAAGGAGAGCGCCCCCCCCCCCCTACACAATTTTAAGTCATATTCAGTGGCGCCCCTGTCGCTCGGTGGCTCCCTCACGACAATGACCTGGTCCGTTGCGCAATTACTGCGCCACGCCACTGGGTGAGGGTGGTGCCGCTGGAGCTCTGGCTGGCCGCCTGCCGTCAGCGGGGTGTGTGCCTCAGCGTGCTGCCGTCGCTGGGTTGTGTGTCCTCAGCTGTGCTTATGCTGCCGTCACGGGGTGTGTCCTCAGGGGTCCAACTACAAAAGAGCTACGTGAAAAAGAGCTAGTGCAATTTGAGCTAGTAACATTAGGTCTAGTGTAGAAAATCGCGAGCGTTCAAAAGGGCTAGTGAACAAAACAGCTTGCTTCGTATTAGCTAGGTGCTACGAAAGAGCTAGTTATTTGGTGCTAGTGGACAAAAACGCTAGTGCGGCATTAACAAAGAGCTAGTTCGGTACAGTTGGTGTACCGCCATGCTGATCAGAACTGAGGCTGAGTTCACCATTTTAGCCCATTTCAAAATCCAATCACTGGGGCCGTTGTCGTTGCGATCTGAGACTTCTTAGCTATTTGATGTTTTCGAATTTAATTCTGACCATTGCTGCTCATGTAAAATATAGTGTAATATATAGTGTATATATAGTGTAACGTTGAAAAAATAAATACATATAAAGAGGCAACCAAGTCGTTCGTCAAGCGCCAACTGTATCATCATTTGCAAACTTTTAGCGAAATATTGTATTATATATGTAAATATTGCAACTTATTTATAAATAACTTGGACGCCGATTCGGTAATAAATTGGTCTCGAAGCACTACCTTTACAATATTTGTATTCACATCCCCAGCTTTGTGACGTAATGTTTATAGTATTTCTGCGATAAATATAACCGTTATAAACTAGTCTGTCTTTTCCTTTGTTTGATTTTAAGACTTCCGTCACCCTTATATCTAGCTGTACCAACGCCCCCTAAAAAAACGCACCTGAACTTAAAATTTGAATTCGAAATGCCACAAAATCAAGACATTGACCTACACGAAAAGCCAGGTTTGCCGGGAAAACCACGCCCATACATGCGTGATTTGCTCGGGTAGATATCGTGCATCCATTAAAGTATAAACATTTAAAAATAATAAATTCGATTAGCCATTTTACAAACTAGCTCTTTTAGGTGCAACAATTACACAGAGAACAAATAGAAGTTCCACTAGCCGCACTAGCAATTTTGTAACTAGCTCTTCTGAGAACACTAGCTCTTTTGTCCACTAGCATCAAAAGACTAGCTTTTTCGTAGCACTAGCTCATACGTAGCATAGCTGTTTTGTCCACTAGCTCTTTTGACCACTAGCGATTTTCTACACTAGTCCTAATTTTACTAGCTACAAATACACTTGCTCTTCTGCGGCGCTCCCGTCCTCAGCGTGCTGTGCTCCGTCTCAGCTGGTGGTCCTCAGCTGTGCTGTGCTGCCGTCAGCAGGGTGTGTATCTCAGCTGTGCTGTTGCGCCAGTCAGCGGGATGTGTCCTCAAGCTGTGCTGTGCTGCCGTCAGCAGGGATGTGTCCTCAGCTGTGCTGTGCTGCCGTCAGCGGGGTGTATCCTCAGCTGTGCTGTGCTGCCGTCAGCTGGGTGTCCTCAGCTGTGCTATTGCTGTGCTGCCGTCAGCTGGGTGATCCTCACTGTGCCTGTGCTGTGCTGCCGTCAGCAGGGTGTGTCCTCCAGCTGTGCTATGCTGTGCTGCCGTCAGCGAGGTGTGTTACTCAGCTTGCTGCTGTGATGTGCTGCCGTCAGCGGGGTGTGTCCTCAGCTGTGCTATGCTGTTGCTGCCGTCAGCGGGTGTGTCCTCGCGTGCTGTGTGATTCTGCCGTCAGCGGGTGTGTCCTCAGCTTTGCTGTCTGCCGTCAGGCAGGGTTGTATCCGCAGCTGTGCTGCCGTCAGCGGGGTGTATCCTCAGCTGTGCTGCCGTCAGCAGGGTGTGTCCTCAGCTGTGCTGTGCTGCCGTCAGCGGGGTGTGTCCTCAGCTGTGCTGTGCTGTGCTGCCCTCAGCTGGGTACCAAACACCTGCCGCTGGAGTCTGCGCTGGCCGCCTGCTGTCAGCAGTGTGTGCCACTGTCCACGGCCGAACTACGTAACCTGGTGGAGCGGCTGAACCTGGCCCACGGGCCGCGCCAGCTGGTCATCTACTCTCTGCTGGTGGCCACGCTCAACTGGAAGGACCGACTCACGCTTGGACACATCGAACGTATGTCGGACGCGCCAACGGCTCTGCCCGTCTCTCCGCTATCAGTTTAGTTCGTCGTGCGTAAATGGTGCGACCTTTCATTTAAGATCATCTTCAAACAATTCATGCGTTGGCAGTTCAGGGAAATGTGCGGATTGCCAATCCTGCTTAGATTGTGTGTAACCGGTTGCCGTAACGGATGCTTCTGATTGCGCTTGTCTCGTATTCCCCGGACAGTATTACGGAAGGAGCCGCGGCCGATAACCGAGTGTCGCACCACCACCTCGTGCCACCTGCCACCGCCGCCGGCCGACTGGCGCATCGAACATAAACGCGAGATGGGCCCCGGCGAGCCGCCCCAGAACGATGCCGGGCCGCGTGCGGACCGGGTGGTAGATGTGCTGACGCCGTCACCGTTCATAGAGGCCGGCCTACGGGAGACGGAGCTGACCATGGTGAGAGGTGGAGCTGACCATGGTGAGAGACAGAGCTGACCATGGTGAGAGACGGAGCTGACCGGGTCAGAGGACGGAGCTGACCATGGTGAGAGGTGGAGCTGACCATGGGAGGAGACGGAAAAGCTGACCTGGTGAGAGACGGAGCTGACCATGGTGAGAGACGGAGCTGACCATGGTGAGAGGCGGAGCTGACCATGGTGAGAGGCGGAGCTGACCATGGTGAGAGACGGAGCTGACCATGGTCAGAGACGGAGCTGACCATGGTGAGAGACGGAGCTGACCA
The DNA here is from genome assembly GCA_014673585.1 of Semibalanus balanoides. NCBI lineage: Eukaryota > Metazoa > Arthropoda > Thecostraca > Balanomorpha > Balanidae > Semibalanus > Semibalanus balanoides. Next base: position 3,412 of record VOPJ01008244.1, read on the forward strand.
TGGTGAGAGACGGAGCTGACCATGGGGACGAAGGAGGTCCAACAAACATTTTGATGTCGGCATGCTCGCAGTTGGCATGCCGACGTCGGCTGGACCCTCGGCTGGAACGTCAGCCACAGGCGGACATATACGACGTCCAGCCGACGTAAAACCGACGTCGGCATGTTTACTGGGGGAGACAGAGCTGACAGTGCAGTGGTGAGAGGAGACGGAGCAGACCATAAAAGGAGCGGCATACATAGCTTTGTCAGTGGTCCGTGGATCTCGCGTACCCACGACCGTTTTCTCCCTGACCAGTTTGTGTCAGTGAGTAAAATATGTTGCGCACTGCTACTCGATTCAATGTTGTCAGTACCACTGTCAGAGATGCCCACAGCGACTGACGGCCTGTGTCTGCCCCATTCCAGCCCCGCAGTGCGGCCTTCCTGATGGAGCTGATGTGCGGGATGGGCGTCTGCGACTACCGCCAGTTCCAGACGCTGTATGCCGCAGCCAAGGCCAAACATCCTCCCGACCCCAGCGTGCTGGACATCCTGGACCTGGCCAACAAGAGCTGCTGTGAGACGGTGGAGGCGCCGGTCGAGCCGCCGGCGCCACCAGAGGCCGACGGCCGCCTCTGCGCCGCAGGCCTGGAGGAGGTCAAGGCCGTGGCCGAGAGTCGTACGTGCCGCGGGATGGATCGGCTGGCGTTCATACCGCCATCTCTGGACGGAGAGCGGAAGCTGAGGTTCGACGAGTCGGCGCTGGAGATGTGTGGCGAGCGGCTGCCGAAGACTGATCCTGGGTGCGCGGCAGAGTTTCTAAAGCCGACCCCAGAGGATGACCGGCCGCCTTGTCCCCCGCCGGCCGCCGATAGCTGCAGCCAACAGTGCTACCAGCCACAGCAGCGCCAGCAGCCCCACGAACAGCAGACGCTGTCATATCAGCCGTGCCCCTATCAGCCTCCCGTCCAGCAGACGTGCGCTCGACCGCAGAATCGGCAATAGTCAGCTGCGTTTGTACTCCTCATGGGATATATTTACAATGGAAGGCCTCTGTCAGGTCACGGTCAGGTCACGGTGCCTGCGCTCACGATCAGTTCATACGACGTACTACAGACGGGGTGTCACATGATGGTCAAACAAAACCAGTCAGTCTCTCGCTCGCGGCAGCACGCGCGCGCGCGCATAAAACAGCTGTAACACTACTCTTCCACGCTCAGCAACAAGTCTATATCAAACACAGTTCTCTCTCCCCCCGTACCGGCGGTCAGTTCATGTCAGTGAGCCGACGCGGCCGGTATCATACGCAGCGGCAGCAACGGCGCCGGGGTCACGCCGCAACAACGCACGCGCGCGCGCGTAGCGCTCGTACAAAATCTGTCAACAACAGGGTGAATAAAATTTTCAGCTGATAACAGGCGTGCCTGGGGCGGGGCGGAGCGAGTATTCAGTGGTATGGATGGGGCCGGCGCCCTTACAGGGCGGTTCTCCGGGCGCCCGGGAGCCCCGGGCGCTCCGGGCGCGTCGGGCCCGCCGCCATCACAGTTAGTCAGGACACAGCGATACACGCGCACACTCCTCTCTCTCACACGTTAACAGACGCTCTTCGTATAAATGCGGCCGGCGGGGCCGAGTTGGCACGAGCGCAGTCCACCGCCGCCCCTCAAGCAGCTCCCTCGCGCGCTCCCTCTCTCTCTCTTGCTCAAGGTACAACAGTGTGTATCACATTCGCACTAAAAACATTGCTCTTGCGCCCCCGGCCACGTTGGCGGCTCGGGCGGCCCGGTATGGCAACGAGCCACAGACCCGTAGTGGGCGGCGCGGCGGCGGCGGCGGCGGCGCTAAGGCACGGCGGCACAGCGGCGGCACAGCAGTCAGCGGCCATGGCACAGTCTGGTGTGTGTGTGTCCGGCGCGGGTGGGCAGTCAGGCCGACTAGCAGGGCTGTAGACCGGGCTCTGGACCGGGCCGGGGGCCAGGCCCGCCGGCCGGCGGCGGCGGCGAGTGCTCCCGGCTCAGAACAGAGTACACGTCGTCGGTCCGACTGAGCGCCTCCAGCAGCGGCATGCGGTCCAGCAGCTCCGTGTCGCTCATGTCATCGAACCACGACTTGCACGCCACCTGGCGGACGCACGGGGAGGCGGTCAGTTCAGCGGCACCGAGTTTTTTAGGATACGTATTATAGCCGAGCAGCGGGATTATATTAGTTCAGGTATTCGTCATTAACACGACAAAACTCGAAATAATAAAACAAAATACAAGGGATGTTAAACTAACAGAAACTTTTTTTGCATGAAACAATTTGGTCCGAATCGCGGTCACTTTTTAGGAACTCTTTTTGGATAAATGTTATTAACCATCCAAATTCACAAAACTACACAAACATAAAAAAGTCAAACAAAAATCACAGGCTTTCATCACGGATAAGGAAACCTGCTCGATGAGTTTTGAAAACTAGGAAGTCATCAGTCATACGAGTTTCATTCACTTACGAAGGATACAACTCATACCGCAAGGAAACTACCATATCAGGAATTACAGTAGACCGCACCAAAGCTCAGAGGTCTCACCAGTTACTGTAGCAGATCTCCAGCTGAGTTTCAGGACAGGAAGGCGGGCCGGCGGAACGGCAGGACTTTCGGCGTCGTTGGAGTAGCACGATGATAGGCCAATGGGATGGCAGGAGGCAGGACAGACAGGATGCTGGAACGCCGCCCCGCGTGCCGAAACGCATGCCGTGAGAACAAATACCGTTCACCAGCCACTCGAGACAGCAGACGCAGGATAGTAGGACTGGGCTGACAGGATCAACATCAGAGAAAGCCACACATTGCCCTCCCACACTATACGTCCAGCTCAGTACTCCTAGTCCGGAGTCCCGACGGACGGACCAAGCACCGCCCGGGCCGGGATTGACAAGCCGGCCGGGAAAAGAGGAGCACATCATAAACACATTCATTGGGGGGGGGGGGCACTTATACAGGACGGCACAGGAATCTAGAACATCAAACATCCCGCCCTGATAAGATTACATCCCGAAACGCGAGTTGGCAACAAGAGGTGCATATAGCGAGCTGCCCCCCCCCGCCCCTCCAATCAGAGGCTCTCAACGGTGAGCTGAGGGCATCGCCACGTACCGCGTTCTCTGGGTGGAATATGTAGGAGGCGGGCGAGTTGTCGACGATGGACACCCGGCGCAGGTCACGGCCGAGCCGCTCCAGATCCTTGACGTAGTTACCGCGGTAGAAAACGCACGACTCGCGGAACAGCCGATAGCGAAACACGCCCCATTTGTCGAGCAGGTCAGCCACCGGGTCAGCGTACTGATGGCAGAGGTCACGTCAGGTCAGAACACGACCCACTGGTTCAACAGGTCAGCATAATGAGATGATGGAAATCCTTAAAGCAGTCATATCTGGTAATAGATAATAAATGCTGATACAATGTGCTCAAAAGCTGACTCACATAAACATTACCACAACATAAACGGTAAACCGCGCATGGACGTCTATCCATATGCCGTCTCAACTAGACCATTGCATCAGAAACACCAATGGAATGCTGCAACTTTGAACCATTGCATTGCAAAGCCTAAACAAAGCACAGCCACCCTATTCCACTGCCTGGAAACAGTCTGGAACGGCTTTCCACTTCACGAACCGAACGCCAAACCGACTATCTCAGACCTCCCCCCTCCCTCCCCCCACCGCGCAGCCATCCTCCACCCTCTACCTTGGCTAGGCTGGCAGTGAAGAGAACACACTCGAACATCTGTCCGATCTTCTGCAGAAAGTCGTCCACGTGCGGCCGCTTCAGCACGTACACCTGGTGCACGGTGCCGTCTATCTCCACAGGGACGATGAAGTCGGCGTTGTTGATCGGCTGGGCACAGACAGGACCGACAAGGCGTTAGGCGGGATTCAAACAAGACCAAACAGCAGCCAGACAGGCGGCAGCGGTCAATCGTGCAAGCATCGCATTTGCGGTGTGGGTTTGAAACTAATGCGGTTATTATGGCGTCCATAGTAAAGATTGCTCACATGTAATGTCTAGCAATGGCTGGACGAACTGCACAGGAAGTGCTCAATGTCAATATTTCAAAGCGTGAAATTTAACAGCCTGCAGCAAAACCTTAACACTGATAGCACTGGGCAGTAAGGACACGGTATGCGCACATCTCGCAGACCTAGTGCGCTTTGAAAGCGGTGCAAGCCAAACGTAAACAGTTGGAAAGATAAGACCCACGGACCCACGGAGGACGTACGTCGTACAACGTCATAACATGAAGCAATCGCCTGCTCCGTGCCTGTCACTTCAGGTAGCACGCTACAAAACAGTGACAGAGGGAAGACGCTCAACACATAGTTATCGCGATATTCGCAAGTCCATTCATTCTAGGAAACATGCTCTTCACAGTGTTAATAGCCAGTCTAGTATGTTCCCCAGGTTCTGCAGCCGGCTCACATTAGCATACCAACTGTCACCGGAAATACCACCTGTTTAAATCATCACCTCATAACGTCGCCAGTAACCGCGAATAAGCCCAGCGCTGACCGCAGCAACGCAGGCTGTCAGGGAGCTACCTTNAAAACAAATGCAAAACAGAATATAAGTAAAAATTCAACTAAAGGGGCTCCAGACGTGAATTCGATCATAACCAATAATCAACTCAAGGCCCTAGATACTATAGTCGGGATTGTGAATATGAAGGCCCAAGGCCCTAGGACTTGGATTTTATCGTATCCAATAATCAACCCAATAGCTTCTTACCGTACTAAAAATATATTTGACATTTCAAAAGAGTAGGCACTTTCCCTTTAACAACAGGACCCTATTTGTATATTAATATATTTAATAAATATGTCGTGATTTTCACTTCAATTTAGAGGTGGCAAAAGTTGATCTTTTTAGGACCCAGACTCGACCACGTCCCAAAAGCTTAGAAATAGACCCAGTCATATCTAACGCAAGGCAAGGTTGAACCCAGCGGACCCATCTAGCAAAATGCTGTCTCGCAATTAATACTGACAAATCTGCACTCTATACATCTATACAGTTAGTGCAAGTTAAATAACTTTTGCAGTTGCAAATACATACAGTTAAAATTGGCCAACAGCACAAAGAAACCTGTGCAGTGTTCCTACTTGAAAAACAGCATGAAACATAAGTTGGACCCAGGTCTGTACTCCAGGTGTCATTTGGCGGGACCCAGTCTAGGGACCAACTAGGGTCCAGACTGGGTCTAGAGACCGGGTCCTCGGGTCCACGTTTTTCCACCTCTACTTATTTATTTTTTCTTCTCGAAAGCGCTTATTTTCGAAACCCGTGAAAAATACTTGTTAATATTCAAGTAGCAAGAAATGTCTGAAAATATTGTGGTATATCTTTAGGCCCCTTACAGGTTTTCTCTATTGCTCAGTATCGACGTCATCACCCAAAATGGAAAAAAATATCAAGTTAAGTGACGTTTTCGAGAACAAATATCGTACACGTTATAAGCAGCACTTAATTCATACTTTCACCACAACCAGCGTATATTTGACAATTTTCAGAAAGCTGGAAGTGACAACGAATGCAATATTTAGGGCGGTCTAAATTAGAGGTGGCAAAAGTTGATATTTTTGGGAACCAGACCCGACCCGGTCTCAAAAGCTGATAAATGGACCCAGTTTACCCGGTGCGATGCTGTTTGGACCCAGTGGACCCAGCTAGCACAATTTCGTCTGGCAGATTATATTGACAAATCTGCATTCTACAGTAAGTGCAAGTAAACTAACTCTTGTAGTTGCAAATACATACAGTTCAGATTGGCCAACAGCACAAATAAACCTGTGTATCAGCTCCTACATGCGTGAAACCAGCATGAAACTTAAGTTGGACCCAGTCTGGAACCGGTATCATTTGGCGGGACCCAGTCTGGGACCAACTGGGTCCAGACTGGGTCGAGAGACCGGGTCCTCGGGTTCACGTTTTGCCACCTCTAGTCTAAATCTATTTAATTCAGCCCATATCGATGACGTCGCAGCGCCCTATTTAATGGTGAAATGTATCAGATAACATATTTATCCAAATGTACCAATACCATACCTAACATGCACTAATGGACATTTTTGACACAACGAAGGCGTTGCACGTGTAATAAAATGTAATTCAGTTGGCAAGAAATCCGACCACTTCCCACCCTGAAAGGGACGAAGTGCTCTGATCGACTGTATCTGCTTCAGTCACTGTTATCAAACTGTTCGTGACTGGCATTGCCTCCAGCTCGGTCAGCAGACAGTCTTGGTCAGGTCAGGTCAGTTGACAGGAAGGAATGAGCAGGAAACTCGGCAGTTACAATGAATGCTGACTGTCGGGATTGTGAATATGGAGTACAGTGGGCTGCTGGAATAGGGTTTATGTAAGAAACTTTGCTTAGCAGGGTCTCCAGCTGCAGAGCAAGCTCAGCGATGAAACCAGACACTCAGCAGTCAGACATGCTTGAAGATGCTACGATTGTCATGGTGTGCTCCTGGATAGCGGAGTTGCGGAGAGGTGGGCGAAGGGTGTCAAATATTCTCAGCAACTAAAGTGTTATTCGCGTTTTGGAGGGAATAGTTAGAGAGAGTATATTAGAGACTATTAGAGTTCACCTATGAAAAATATGTTCTTCAAGAACATAGATCTGTTTCAACAACTGAGACACTTGGAATCTCAACATTACGAGATGCTGAAGTTGTAGGCTAAAGGCACCTAGCATCCACATTCACAACGATGATTTGCCGATGACAGTCTACTAAAGCAAGACGGGCACGTACATTGACACGGAAGTTGGACCTTATTACTATTGAGCATTATCAATTGAGAAAATAGAAAAACAGGTTAATTCCATAGACAAACGCTCTCGCTCATCACCGCCTCGAACAAACATGCTACAATCAAAGACATCCCACACTTAGCGTGAAACGAGGGCCAGAAAAATGTCCGTTTGCTGATGACTTCTCATTTTTAATTATATATCATTTTTGTTAGGTGAGCAAATATCACTAATATGGAATCGATAGTATGCTGTTTCAATCTGGAATACTCTCGTGGCTAAAAATCCTAATTGTGAAACGAAGCAAGTATCAACACAAACCACACAGTCAAGAGCAATATGAGGCGGAGTAAGTTAAGCTACGCTGACCTCGATGCTGGCCAGCGCCAATTGTGTCCCGTGGCTTCTATTACAATATGACATGTGCCACCGCCCTCGGCCCTTCGTGGAATGACGCTTGGAATATAAACGCTGTCGGCTAGCTTTCCGTGCAGAGCTCTTAATGCTGCATCGAGATCGGTTTTCAACAGGCACATGCTCTTTCTCCTTTGTCCCTGGTGAGGCGGCACCTCATTTGTACACAGTGTCAAATCCCATCCATGACTCTCGGGGCGCCGTTCATGCGATCCGAGACGTCAGTGAGAGCGCCCCCACAGTGATGATGAACGTCACCGCGGAGCGTCAGTGGCAAGTACAGCAGCATGCCTATGTGTCTCTCGAGATAACCAGTCTGTTGGTTCGATGCGCTCATCTGTATGAGTGCAGAAGCAGATAACGAGGTGATTTCATGTTTGTAGTGGAGGGCAACGTTGAACAGCGCATTAACTTTCGCCGTTTCCATCACTCTGAATTCAGGGCGGACAACTGATAGGTTATGTCGTTTCTCAGATGAATATAATATGAAATGAGAAGCTGACGAGCAGCTTGACCTGATCTAACCGGTAAACAGATGAGAGGTCAACACATTGAGATGAGTTTCGATGGTCGTATAAGTAAGATTGAATTACACTCGCATAATCATAAGAGTCACTTGTAATGGGCTGCGATGTATCCATATGTATTCTGATCGTCACATTAGCTAATCTATACGAATAGTGGAATAGAGACGAGAGACTGTGTACCGAGCCTAGGCTGGCACAGTTGAGAGAAGTATGTAGCTTCTATTACGGTATATTTTTAATACGGTTCGAGAATAATTTATTTGGCCTCTGGAGATTATTGGCGCGTGTAACATCAGAGTATTCGGAGTCAGGACGCATGGGGAGCGGGGGAGCAGGTCTGGAGGCACCACTATCAGAGAGAGAACTATTCTCGTGAGAGCTGTAATCGACCTCGGCTCCTATGTTGGTGCACGAGGTTGGTTATGGGGCCTGCGCTCTCTCAAACCAATCCTGACTCCACAACTCGATCACTGCGGTCACCTATAGAACCCTAATGAGTTAGCGTAGCGCGAATTCGACTTCTAATCTTTAATCACAACCTGACTTGTACGTCCGACACCATCAACAACGATACATCGCATAATAATAACTATACTTTCATGAAAAGTCATCATTTGTATACGAGTATTGCTAGCTAAAGAGTCAGTGGATCGAAGTAATGCGGTAGCTTTTCGACAGGCGCATGGGAAATCAAAGTACCTGCCTAACTAGATTATTGTTGTACTTATAGAGCACAGCAGTCATCAATCATATGATACATGTCTACCGTTGCTAATTATAGCGTGTCAATATGTCCTTTGCTAAGGATAGCTGATTAGTCGTCACCTGCTAAGGGTCGATTCTTATGATCATGTATATAATAATGTCAACTTCCCGTACTGCGAATGTTGTTGCCTTGAGCCCTTTGGCCACACCCATCTATTCCATTTTCCTGACCAACTTTAAAGTGAAGTTAACTTGGAGGGTAAAATGGCGACAACAGATTACCACGAGCCATAAAATTACTATCAGATTACAATACTATATGATATCCTATAGCAGGTACTTTAGATGTTCAACGACTCTCACACACTGACAACTAACTAGTGAATTCGATAGTTAAACGTCTTTGTTATTTCGCTTAATATTCGTAAGCTCAACGAATCACTCTTTCTCCGAGCGACCGAACCTAAGATCCACTGCATGACGCACCACACTACGCAATGCAAAAGACATAACCATTATGAAAAAGCGTAATTCAATCATTACATGACGCACGAATAACGCATGCAGAAGACATACATTTATGAAAAACGTATCATACAAAACGCTATTGCGAAAAATGCAATCGTATGATCCCACACTTTAGTGAAACGAGGCAGAAAATGTCCGTTTGCTGATTTCTCTTGATGTGAATACAATAGAATATACTCTCGTATCCGATCAGCATAACAGCAGCAGCGATGCTCGAGCCACCTTTCAAGCATCCGGCTTGATCTTCTGGTCGATCTCGATGTAAAGCATTCATTGTACATACATACTGGCCGTATGCATTCGAGCAGCCAGTGAAAGGTGGCATCTTTTACCGTCTGTTGTGCGCTCATTGTGCAACATATATTCATGTTTGATGGAGGCAGAACGGCATTAAACGCGTTTCATTTGATTTAGGCGGCACGAAGGTATGCTTTCCAGATAAATTTAAATACAGCTGACCAGCTTGACCGACTAACGGTAACGTAAGGTCAACAATTAGTGTTCGATGTGAAAGTAAATGATCGCATTTAAAGCCAGATCCATGTTTTCGACTCGCAAAATAACGGTGGCGAGAAAAAGTATAAGTGGACTTTACGTATCGTTTTCCTCTCCGGCGCAGATTCAGGATTTTGGTCAGGGACTGCGGGGGGCGCAACAAACCATAAAAGTCTGCAACGCGGTGCGAACTCTCGAGCATCAGAGGAGGAGGCTGCGACACCCAGCGCCCCCTGGGAATCCGCGCCTGCCTTTATGTTTGACGTCACTCATACACCTCTGACGACTCCTTACTGCCACGAATCCATATGATGTTTTTAACTTAATAGCATCAACTTAGAAGAGTTGAATACTTGAGCGAGGAAAAATATGGGCCACTACAAAAGACTAGGGAAAAAAGCTATGCAATTGAGACGTAACATTAGTCTAGTGTAGAAAATCTCTAGCGTTCAAAAAGGAGCTATAACCAAACGCTGGCTTCGTAAGCTATGCCTACGAAAGCTTATCTTTTGCTAGGGACAAAGAGCTAGGCGGCAAGTTAACAAAGAGCTAGTCCGCGTACAGCTGCGTGTACCTCCATGTACAGAACTGAGGCTGAGTTCACCATTTTAGCCCATTCAAATCCAATCACTGGAGCCGTGTCGTGATCTGAGACTTCTTAGCTATTTGATGTTTTCGAATTTAATTATGACCATCTTTTATGTATCCCCCTACATATTAGTGTAAGTTGAAAAATATGAATAAATATAAAGAAACAAACACGTCGTTTCAACCAACTGTATCTCATTTTCCAACGTTGAGAGAAAATATTTTTAATAAATTAAATATGTAGCTATTTATATATAACTTGACCGCCGATTTGGTACATAAATTGTGCTCGAAGCACACCTTTACAATTTTGTCATTCACATCTCCAGGTTTGTACGTAACTGTTTTTAGTATTTACTGCATCATAATAACCTTATAAACTAGTTCTTATTTCCTTGTTATTTAAGACTCCGTCACCCCTATGTCTAGCTGTACAACCCCTAAAAAAACGTACCCTCGAACTTGAAAATTTGAATCGAAATGCCACAAAAACAGACATTACCCACACGAAAAGGCAGTTTGCCTGAAAAATCACGCCATACATGCGTGAGTTTCTACGGATATCGTGCATCATTAAAGCATAAACATTTAAAAAGAATAAATTCATTAGCCATTTATAAACTAGCTCTTTTAACGTGCAAAAATACACAGAGAACAAAAATCAACTACCGCATAGCCATTTTTAAGCTAGCTCTTCTAGAACACTAGCCTCTTTTCCACTAGCACCAAAAACTACTTCTTCGTAGCACTAGTCATACGTAGCCTAGCTGTTTTGTTCACAAGCTCTTTTGACCACTAGCGATTTTCTACACTAGTCCTAATGTTACTAGCACAAATAGCACCAGCTCTTTTTGCACTAGCTCTTCTGCGGCGCTCCCGAAAAATATGTTTTTGACAAACTACGTTTGACATTTCAATCATATGACCTTTGGATGATTTTGTGTACCCAAGTTGAATTTTAATCAAGGTCCGATGTTTTCTTAGTTTGGAGAATTCCATTCAAGTTTTAAGTTATAACACAACTTACCATATACATTCTCATATCCTATTATTGATACAACATCAATAGCAAATCATTTCGTCTTTTTATTCGCTTATACTTCTAGCTCGATCATCTCCGCTGCCACCGAGTTTCATGGTGTTACCAAACACAGAGAACCCGTGCATTATCCATTGTTTGGGGTTCTGTCAGTGACAACTGCCTGTTCTCGAAGGCGGTGCGGCAAAGAGGCATTCTCAGAACATGCCGTAATGTATACTGCAATGACCCCAGCAGGATTCTGGCGAGACGTGTCAGCAATAGCCATGCATTACATCTCCACTGCCCGGCTAATGGGCCCTGCGCGGCCCCGATACACGTCCGATGCGCACTTGAATTCACAATTTATAGAGGCCGGCTTCTCGCTACACTGCCGCTGAGCCGACTCTCAGTCCACGAGTCTGCATATGGTATTGTCTTTCTAATTTCGTTTCGTCTGACTTCTTTCATTAGTGATGACAAGGACGACGCATTCAAAGCGTAGTGTTTGCTTAATTTCTCTAGCGAGTAAACAGAACAACTTGGTGAGTGAAAGCACAAAGAAAGAATAACTCTGGCAAGTTAAGAACTCGCTCGCCTTTCAACTACGGAAACGAACACCGATCAGAGAAAAGTTCTGTAGGTACTTAGTTCCAATTCGCTCTCAGTCTTCTAGGCGTCCTATACCGACTGATTGCACATATCCTGTGTACGCCAGTACTCTAAGCATCCGCATGACTTATGAATGCCAAGCACAAACGTTCTCTTGACAATAATATTTTCGCTAAACCGTCAGGCCCTGCAACGACTTAATGAACCCATATGCTGTCTGAAGCTACTCATGCGGCCTGTTTCGTAATCTGCTGCAATCTAGAAATTAGCGACATTTATCGCTATGAATGACACGGAGCCTCTCGTCAGTAGAGTACCGGTGATTAAGGGCGACGACTATAGCTTGAGACCATTCTCAGGAAGAGAAACGTATTTCAAGGGAAAAGACTGATGGATGATGCAGCCTCGGAGGCCCGGGAGGCTCTTCGTTGCATTTTTCTTATGTCTTTATCTTGTGACTCGACGCGAACTACTAGAGGGCTCGACATTTTAATTAACATATATCTCAAGCTCGTAAATCATCTCTTCATCCACTGTAGCCGTTTTCACGATGGATTATTTTGTGCGAAATGTTTTAAAACATTTTACAATGTTTTAAAATGTTTAAGTAGTAGCCGTTTTCACGATAGACTAACTTGCGAAAAAATAACCCTCGCCCTACGAGACTGTAGCGCGAGGGTTAAAACATTTCTCGCAAATGAGTCCATAGTAAACACGGCTACTACTAAAACATTTCAAGCATTTTAACATGTTTTAAAACATTCCGCGCAAAATAATCCATCGTGAAAACGGCTTGTATCTCACATTTAAATCTTATACTTTATATTCGTTAAGCTACCTACCATAACCGTATTCTCTCACATGCCTAAGGAAATCATCATTTAAAAAAACGCATCTCTGTATAAAGTTTTACAGTGAGATAGATACCCCGCTATAAAGCAGAAAATCCACAAATGTGGGATTATAACCTAATTTACCCGATACAAAATCAAAGAATTAGCTATTGTGAGACTCGTGAAGAAGATGTATATAAATCAATGGCGGAACTCGTAAAGAAGGTATGCAGAATTCAGTGGCGGGACTCGTGAATAAGATGTGAAGAAATGAGTCGTAAGGCCGTTTATGCTTACACAGCACAGATCGAGAATACAGCAAGTCATGGCTATGATTTTTGTCGTGACAGTTTACCAGGTCATCGCTATTAACGATTTGTCGCAGGAGCAACGTGTTACTGCGTAGAAAAAGTCGGTAATGCAAAAGCAAATGCAAAAGATGCAAAAATGCAAAAAATATGCATGCATACCCAAATCCGCTATAGCATTCCTGACACAGCTTGCGCAATCTAGATTGTAATCACACAAAGTTAATTAGAAAATGCGTAATACAACAGAACAGCAATACAATAATTACTATTTATAAAGTAGCTTGCTTTATTGTTATCATGAGTTTGATGCTATTTTCCAAGCCAAAACATTTGGTGTTATCCAAATGCTCTGAATTTTATCGATGACTAGGTATAATACAGAAGTGATATCTGAGATTTCCATATCGCAATGTTCGATGTCCATGCCAGTCAAGGCTGCAGTGGGCCATCTCGTGACAACAGAGGGTGACTCTGTTGTCACAAAACGCAAAATAATGTCATATTGAGCGAACACAAGACGCCACTTCCGCTCCTATCTCTGTGCATTGTCACACATCTCATGACTCATTATTAACATTCGCTTTGATGCATTGTCCCAGCACCGTTGTCAGGAAGCTAACGCTGGCAGTTACAAACTGATCGTTACTTCTGCTGTATGGTACCGTCACAGCTGTCGACTCATTGGCGGAAGGCCTGACGTCACTAATGTCACTGATGTCACTGATGCGCCGTGACGGGCACAATGGGGTATGTAGGGTTGCGATGATTCACAGCCCGTTAGCATACAGAGCTGAGAGCGGGAATGATGATGTCTGACCACGGTGCCGGCTGAGGATGCTGTACCGCAGCTCTGATCTGAAAACGCCTAACCACGGTGCCGGCTGAGGATGCTGTACCGCATCACATAGCTGTGCGCCGGGACGGTAGCTCTGATCTGAAAACGCCTAACCAGGGGCCGGCTGAGGATGCTGTACCGCATCACATAACTGTGCGCCGGGACGGTAGCTCTGATCTGAAAACGCCTGACCACGGTGCCGGCTGAGGATGCTGTACCGCATCACATAGCTGTGCGCCGGGACGGTAGCTCTGATCTGAAAACGCCTTCTCCCGTCTCCGCCAGAAGAGAAGGTTTTCACACTTTTGCCCAACGTCGTCTGATGTGTAGCCGTTCGGTTCAGAGTTTATTTTATGCAGTTATGGGACGTTAGTTGATAATCAAGTGAATGCCTTATCGTGTCTCCCACAGTCAGCGGTGATAGCTACAGAAAGGTGATGTACAGGTGCCGACAGAAAGATCGCTGTCCCTGGCTGCGAATCTGCTCAACCTGTGAGTGCATCCAGTGCGCTTGACTTCAACTGGCGCTTGAAGCCTTCGTACTGATATCTAACAGTCCACAGTCCAGGAACTGGATCACTCACATGTTAAAGCCATGTCACCAGCTAGACAACGATCTTTCTGTCGGCACCTGTACCTACAAGAAATGCAAATGTCTCATATTATATGAATAAGTCGAGTCTACCTCAATTCCGCCTTAAACGGGGTTGAGCCGGACAATTTTACATTTAAGCGGTGGTAGTAAATCTAGCGGCGTTCGGTAATGCAATACAATGCAAAGCCTATTAGAGTCGGCGGAAGCGGACAGTAAGGTGTAGCAGTATATCCCTGAATCCAAGGCAGCAATAATCGAGGCCAAAATATTCACTGGAGGACAGCTTTTTTATCTTTTGATCACAGCCTTAAATATCCTGTATAGGATAACTTTGAGGAAATCCAATGAATACGAATGTTCAAACATAAGGCTACTCTACCAAGGCGCTCTGGCGGTAACCTAAATCAATGGTGGTCACGATAGATCCATTAATATGTTTATCGGAAGGCCATAATCCTGACAGCCGTCGAAGTAATAGTTCAGCCTAAAATCACAAAAAATACTTATGTAAAACTAACGAAAACCCTCAGACAAGGACATTTTTAATGGTTGACATGTAGTTCAAACCCGAAATATTTTAAAATGGTCTGTCGGTAGCAGTGTGTGCAGATAGAGAAGGATTTGTGGTGCAGGGATAATTTTGTGTCATGACAATTATAGGCATACGTAACCCATGAAGGCATGTACACTTTTGATTTAGCGTCACTTAACAACATAGGCTTTGTCTTGGTCTTGAAAGATAAAAGCTGAGTCGACTGAATTACATATACCTTCCTCTTAGTTACAGCCATGTGCACTAGCATGTTCCCCTATAGTGGACCGCAAAATCATATGCCGAGAGCCAACCTAACAAGTACGACTTGCTCAGTTCAAAAATGGGAAAGCTGTATTGTTTCAGTACCCATCAGTTGCGTTACGATTGGTCAAATCGTGTGTGCTGAACGTGTAGCTGAACTCAGAAAATGGCTGTCCCTCAGTCGTGTCTTCAGCGAAAAGACATTAACAAACTCATTAGGTGCATGGCAATCAAGCGATTTTGATATAATCATATGTAATATTTTCGAATAAAACCATGCCGCAGATCCTGGGAGGCATACTGAGCCGTGAAGTGCTTGCTGGGAGTCAATCAATAACCACCCACTGTTTCTCGTATATTGGTTGGCATTCATTGAGCTATTTCATAATGCCCAAACATCACTATAACAAGCAATGGGAGGGATCATGATTTTTCCTTAGGTTCAACTACTTTAAAGGCGCGGAGAGGAATTTAAAGGAATCTAATATGGCTGAAAATGAAGATATTTTCGGTAAAGATGTATTTTATCTCATAAAAACAAATTAATCGCGGCTTCACAACACAAGTTCAAACATTTACTTTTAGATCGAATCCATTATTTTCTTTCAGACCTTTGATGAGAATGAATACAGTCCAGGTAATACAGGAGAAATGCTCTAGCAGAGGAGAAAAAAGTTAGCGACACGCCATCGCACTTTGCTGTCAACTGAATGAACTATGAGACAGCTTCCCATTTTTTTGCTCTCTCATAAAGCTGGCTTGAGCTGTCGCCTGTCAAAGTCTCCTCGATAACCATACAAAGTTAGCTATTTTGATTCACTAGCATTGCCTTTTTTCCGACAGCCTCCTCGGCAATATCCCGGCGTTGTGACTGCCTGCTCCAGTTCAAATAGGCGTCGGAAGCGTCCCGGTGGGACCGCTATCAGCTGACTACATTGCGACGCTTGTGGCGCGCTGTTTTACAACTTACCCGTTGAAAATTCACCTCAGCATGCATTTGTCTTGCAAAATCCTCCGTTAGATGTCGCTACCTGTTTTCCATGATGTATAGTTTAAAGCCTTTTTCAGCATTTTTTTGTGCTTGTCAGGCTCAAAACAAACCGAAAAGACAACATTTTGAAAGTATCACATAGCGGCACCTAGCGGTACATAAAGTTGCAAAACGTCACCTTTTAGTGTGACTCATTTCAATGTGTGCGGCCTTGTTCCCCGTCTTTGAGAGCACTCGTTGGCGACTAGCGTGTTGAGGGTGAATTGAAGGGTGCTTTGCATTGACTGAGGTTGTGATGCCCTTCTAACCATGAAGAAAGTGATTGCCAGTGCTCCATCGAGATTCGAGGTAAAGAGTAGTGGTGTCAATCGGTAACCAAAATTTTAGTTACCGTAAAAATTGTGTGACCGATTTGGTAATCGGTCGGTCAGACTTATAAATTGTTGGACACTTTTCGGTCAGCTTAATCTTGTTTAAATAAGTATACTATTCACAAATCGGTCAAATCTTGAACATTTTTGGCCTCAACCAAAATCGGTCAAAATTTGGACAACCAAAATGCTTCCTGTTTGGTATTGGATTGGTTTTGGTCAGGAAATTTTGTGAAAATGACATCACTAGTACAGAGTGGTCTGTGGTCACTGGGGTTGTAACCATGATTCACTGGTGGTGTAATGCGCGACAAGACCGCGTCGTTTGGTGGGGGGCGGGGGGGGGGTAAGTGGGCAAGGTGGAACGGGAGAACACGGATGAAGAAACAAGCATTCAACAAGCATATGTGTCAATGCTGTTGTGCTTAATTGTTAAGTTAAATTAATACGCGTCATTTTCTTATCAAAATGTTAAGGTTAACTGCAGACATTTTGCAAATAGGTAAAGCAGTTAGTTCATTTTTAGGTTAGCTGCATTTGGGATGAGCCGCCAATCCATTGAACAAGAAATTAAATTAGTTGTCAATGTAACATAAGAGGCGTTTTGGTTCAATGAACAACCTAGATCTGTTAGACATTTAGATCTGTTAGATGTTAGACACCTAGATCTGTTAGAGTTAGACAACATGTTAGACATCATTGACGGATCCAGAACGGTGGTTGGTGGGGGGAGGGGAGAGTGGGTTGGGGAGTTCCAAAAAAAATATCAACTAACAATTCTGAAACTCATCAGATTCCACTTGCTTTATGCAGGATAGCTGGATTTAAAAACAACTTTCTTAACACGCGCCCTGTATGCCTCTGAAGACGCCAATGGAGGGGATTTCGCTCCTCTATTGATCTCCAACAACTACGCAACGTAACGACAAGCAGAAAACGGAGTTGAAGAGTTCGAGACAAGGTCTATCGAAAGTACTCGGTGTTTTTTGGCAAGGTAAATATCAAAGTAACCAGAGGGCAGAGGTCATCATAGGTGAAAGTCAGATTTGCCAGATTTGGGACTTCGCTCCAGCTGCTCCCAATTATTTGATAAACTATGATAGCTAGGAGCGAATGAAAAAAGATAAAAATCTATTGGAATTTGTAATTGATCTAGTTGCTATCAAAATTTAAATCAGGTGAATGTTTTGGCCTCTGGAGGTCATTGAAGTTCAAAAAACATTTTTTTTTGCAAAAAAAAAGTTTTGCAAATTACTTTTAAACTAATAAATAAAAAGCAGTTCTTTTGAGGCAATCATGTTTGTATCGTCCAGGCGCTTCGAATCATTTTCATTTTCACAGGTGAGGTCAATTGGAAACTTTGACATCAGGTCAAGGTCAAGGATGACCCAAGTAGGTCATGTTGCATAATGTCAGACTTATCTCGATGAGACAAACATATTGGTACTATTTTCAAGTCTCTATCTTCATTCTGTCGATAGTCATTAACAAATAAATGTTGGTGGTTAAAAAATTGAACCTGACCTTTGGTCACCGATATAAGAAATCCGATATAAAAAGTTGGAGGTATCGATGACCTATGGCATTCTGCAAGTTTGAAACCGATCGCCCTAAAACTGTGTCTGCATACCACCAAACACTTTTTGAAGGTAAGGTCATCACGTGACCTGGTCTGGTGATCTGACATAAAATGACCCGATGCCAGGAATTTCACATAATGTGGGTAGTTCATTTTTGAACAGGTTTGCGAAAAAGCGCTTGCGCGCCGCCGTTTTTCCGCTGTCGTCGAAAAACCGGAGGGGTGGACGTATTTCGCCTTCCCTCCAGGGTGCGTGTACAAGTTGCTTATATCTTCTTGTTAATCAGGAAATATGTCAACTTTGCTCCGATTTTAGTCGTTTTTTGGGAAGGGGGCCATGGCCGGATTGCCCTCCCCCTGGATCCACCAGTGTTGGAAATACAAGTTTTAGGATGAATTGCAAGATTACAAGCAGTGCTCTTTCTCATAAAGAATTTTTTCAACAATCCTAAACTACAGGTAGTAAAATTGTAGTTTCAAGTTCAAAACCTACTTACTGTAGTGTGTTTCAATAATGAGTAGTGATTGTATTTGTAGTAGGTCGGTAAAAAAAAATATTTTAAAAAAAGCAGCCGTAGCGTTTCTGTAGTACAATTGTAGAGTTGTTACAGTTTGTAAACTCGCGAGTGTAGTAAGTTGTAGTTTTTTGCTTTATGAAACACAACTTTACAACTATACTTCACAACCTTACAACTATACTACATAATTTTTACTATCAAACGTTTATGAGAAAGGCCACAGTAGTTATACATGCTGTTCAATAATGTCTCTGCCAACTGGAAAAATCAGACATGTCTGTTGCTTTATTAATGGCTTCACAGAGGACGTCAACTATGATGTTTGGTTTTAGATGGGCACATACATAATTGAAGTAAAAATAAAATCATCTAGACGGGTGTCAGATTTGAAAAGTATAACAGGAGACTAAGTTTAAAAAGTCGTGTATGAACTGTCCTTACTCCTTGGTGTGCACTACTGCTCAGTATCAAACTGTTTGTGTTCAATTCAGCGCAGCAATCTCCAAAATGGGAATTTAAATTATTGTGTTGTCACAAATGGGACAGCTTTCGCTTGCGTTGGTAACAGCTTGAGAGTTTTCCACCTCTGTGCTTTATGTCCTACCGGAAAGTTGACTGGGTATCAGCGGGATGTAAACAATACAGAATAGTCATATTCAACTCAGGCATATGCTAAGTTAAATAATGTACACAATATGCCAAAGCTCCGTACGTTTTGAAGAGTGTCTATAATGCACTAATGATAATTGATATCCTCGTGAACACGAAACGGAAAATGAGCTTATACAGATGTGAGCATATATATTAAATATACACAAAAAACATTAAATCTGCGAGCAATTGTCCTTGCATCTTAGGTGCCTCTTAACGCTTGTAAGGCTATCTTCGGCATGCACGGATGACCTGGAGTGGACAGCCACTTAGTAGACACTCGACTAACCACAACGTGTCTTTGGCCGGAGGCAGATGCAGGGTCACGGGTTGTGTACCCACGGGGTCGGTACACACGTGGCTGGGGTCGGAA
>VOPJ01008245.1:0-26147 GCA_014673585.1 Semibalanus balanoides
TTATAGTCTGTTTCAGCTGAGGACAGGCCTCCGCTTACAGACATGGTGTCAGCGCCGCAGATAGGTTGGCACACTTGCTGTTATATCTCACTCTACTCAGGGGTGGAACTTTATATATCTTGGGGGGGGCGAGCCGCCACCCCCAGTGATATCAAATTGTAACATTAAGCCTATGGCGTTGCATGGTAAGAATGAAGTTAAAATATATCAAATTAACATTAGGGCCCTCAACCGATTTCATAAAGTTCTACCACTGCTGCGTTGAGCTACTGGATGGCTGTCAGAAACCCATCCTCCGAGACTCGACCGTCCTGACCTCCGTGTCGGCCGCCGCAGCGCACAGATGCCGCAGCTGCAGATATCCACCTCTTCTCTGCTCGCCTCACTGTCCGAGGCTGCAGCGGACGATGTGTTTGACCGTGCCTGACTGTGTCTGTCTGTCTGTCTGTCACAGAGCCGGAGTCGGCCGAAGGACCACCGCGGATTGTCAGCTCTTCCTCAGAGCTGCGGGTCCGGACCGGAGAGGACGCCGTGCTGTTCTGTGTCGCCCAGTCTGAGGAGGACACACCGCCACGGGTCAGGTAGGTTCTCTCGTCAACATCCGATCATGGGTCAGGTAGGCCCTCTGAAAGGGTCGGGTAGGGCCCTCTGTGCACACCCGACCACGGGTCAGTAGGCGCCTCTGCCACACCCGACACGGGTCAGGTAGGCCCTCCGTCACACCCGACATGGGTCAGGTAGGCCCTCTGCCACACCCGACACGGGTCAGGTAGGCCCTCTACCACACCCGACACGGGTCAGGTAGGCCCTCTGAAGGGTCGGGTAGGCCCTCTGTCACACCCGACACGGGTTAGGTATGCCCTCCGTCACAAACAAGCAAACGTTTCAATCTTAATTTGGGATGTGCTTCATTTTACGTTTTCAACTAACTCTTGGAACATTTTCCGAGAAACCAATGTCGCACGACGCAACACCATGAAGTTACATTTCGGCCGACAAACTGTCCCCTGGCAGCTTCAGAACACTCCAGGGCACTTTATTTGCTGGGTAATGGCCGCTGTGCTGGCTGTCGTCCGGTAAGTGCTTTGAGAACTGTCTGCAGCTCTCACGGCAGCGTCACGACTCACGGCTGCAGCTCTCACGGCAGCGTCACGACTCACGGCTGCGTCACGACTCACGGCTGCGTCACGACTCACGGCAGCGGCAGCGTCACGACTCACGCTTCAGCTCTCACGGCTGTCACGTCTCACGGCTGCAGCTCTCACGGCTGCGTCACGACTCACGGCTGCGTCACGACTCACGGCTGCGTCACGACTCACGGCAGCGTCACGACTCACGCTTCAGCTCTCACGGCTGTCACGTCTCACGGCTGCAGCTCAGCTCTCACGGCTGCATGCAGTATAATGAAGTAACATGAAAAGATTGAGACCGAACGACACCGTAATAATATAGAAACCATCGCAATGCTCTTGTCAGGGCCTTCTTAATTTATGCATACTATTTTTCCCATTTAGCTCATCTAGAAAAGGCTTACCATGATGAAGGTCTTTTGTCACGCAGATATTCTTGCATTGACCCTGAACCAAGCTCAAAATACGCCATTCAGCGCCTAGTAGTAGTTTAAGGAGAAATAGCCTGCCGGCAGGATGAACATATTTACCACCAGTCAGGCGGGCCGTAGTTGGCGATGAACGAGCGACGCGAAAAGGAAATGTTATGCGAATTTAAAACTCGATCGGGCAAGTCGTTTCTGAGATACATACGAAGGGGTGGGGCAAGTAGGGTGGTGTCACTAGTACACAGATCAAGTCCTTCCGCCGATTTTGTTTGTCCCTGTGTCATTTGAAGCCCATTGGTGTGATTATTTTTTCCCTGTCATTGAAAATTCGATGCGCGAAGGCGGAAACAATTATTCATCGTTTTAGGTAGCGCCGGCGTTGCAGTCCTCCCTGTTGGGGTCTATGCCGTATTGTCACACTAACACCAGCCCCGCGCGCGCCATTGTCTGCTAATGGTGGGGCGACAGACACTGTCAGCGGGATTAACCACAGGAGCAAGGCAGGACTTCCAATTTGGACAACGGTTGCACACGTTGCTCATAACTCAAACGATACAGCATCGCTAGCCATCATTCACAAAGGTCTTACTTCATGCATCTAGTGAGTAGTGACCACGACCGTTTGCTAACGACGATGGCATATTGCTGGTGGTGACGAAGGCGGCTGCAGATGAAGCAATGGTGCTGCTCCTCACTCACCACTGCCATAGCCGCTTCAGTCAACACCTTCACTGCGCGTTCTAGCGGCAACAGTGTTGCACCGAATAGTGATCTACTTGGAGCGGTGTCTACAACGATATCCCGCAGCGCGCGTCAGAGAGGTCAGCTGTCAGTGGAGGCTCCGTGACGCAAGCTCTGCCTGCCAGCATTCAGCTGTGTGAATATCTTCTGCCGCATGTTTACTGTCGAGAAGGGACGTAGGGTCACACATTGCTCCTAACGACTCCACGGGCATTGCGTATACATCTGAAACGGCACGCGCACGGACTTGCTCGACCGATCGCCACATCGGCGAGGCAGCAGCGCTCCGGGTGTGACCAGTGAGCGTTGCGCTGATGACGGGCCGTAATTATGTCGGCATCGGCTGGCGGCAGGTCTCGCAGGCAGCTGCAGACTTGAGCACCACGTTCTGGGATCGGGCTGGTGCACTTGCTGTGGCTTCTGATGCGATATCACCAGGAATGTACGTCGCGCACCAGGTACTGTACTATCAGGCACGGTTCGCTGAAGGTTGACTCGGTGCCGATATACAGGCGGAGGAGCCGTGCAGCCAGTGTACCACTGGAAGAAGAGGCGGCAACCTGTAAGAGAGTTATATTCTCAAATTTCCAGAAGCTGCGCTTATGATTTAAATGCCCAGAATAGCGCCAGCTTGGGCTCTCCCCGGCCGGGAACGCTTACGGGAGAGAGTCGTGTGCACGGAGCGCTGGTCGCCTTGCCTAATGACTCCGTGAATAACCCGGGTCCGCTGGTTTCCGTCACTCCCGAAAATCTCCCTCAGACGAGCTCATTCGAGTATAACTGGAAAACAAACCAATGGACCGTTTTTGTCTTGAATGAGTCGGAGAGCCGGCAATTCCGCCAGAGACAGCCGCGCCATCGCAGCAACAGGACGTTGGACGGAGTCACTCCGTAGCCAGTGGAAGACGTTTATCAATTCATTGATTTGGTCATGGCTTTACAGAAACGGCGGGAAGTGGGTGACATATTTGTTTTCCCCTGGTTCCGTCACCACAACAGCGTGTTCCTCAGCTGCCTAGTCGCCGCCTCGGCCAGTGCTTGTTTGATCATGCCGTCCGTCAAAGTACAGGGCCTTGAGCCCAGCACCTGTATGCTGTTGGTCCCGCGTCGCCACTTCGCTCTGTCTCACCCGGCATCGTTCCCTCCAACTTTTTTTTCGAGTCGACTAACAGTTTTGTTTTATGGGCGCCACATAACCTCAGTAGTTACGGCGCCCTAAAGCCCAAATCAACAACAACAACGTCCTGGAAACAGTTTTGTTTGGGCGCTGGACAGGGACCGATATCCACTTGAAAGCCCGTTGACAGCTGCTACAGCACGGTTAGACAAGCCATACTTGTCGCTGTCAGTGAGTGTTTGTCAGATCGTCGTTGTTAGGCTCCTGAATGCAGTCCCGGACATCCCGGATTCACTTGCGTCAGCCTATTGCTGTTGTCGTTAGTGTCGGTCGTCGCTGGTGAGTCTCCTGGCCAGACCCGTCGATGTCGATGGTGAGTTAGAAATGCACGGACGTGGGAGGGGCCAGCTTGATCCTGCTCATCGCGTCCCATCGTTCCGCTCCGTTTCTGGCCTGAGATTTGCAGTCTTGCGCTGGCCTGCTCTTCTTCTGTAGTCTACGCCACCCGTTTCATGCGTGCGGGCTCTTCCTGGTCTTGAAGGAATTTGATTTCCGCTGTTCGGCACTCGGCTCGACAGTGAGCAGTTGCAGCTTCGCAGATCTTTGCCCAGCGGCAGCTGGCCAATGTCAATGTCACTGATGTTAAAAGCTTCTTCTGATAATTGTTTCGTGTTTTGCGTCCGGTTTCTTTTGAGCGTCTTATTTAATCGGTGAAATCTTTCGTAGGCTTTGCTTGATTTCCAAACAAATTATGCGCTTGGGATTATGTATACCCTCAACTGGACCATATTGCAATCAAACAGCGTCTGCTGTTTACGCAAACACTGCAGTAGTTCGTGCTCACTTTTTGGCTTCTCCTGCCACTTGCCAGCAGCCTAACGTAATTCCAGACGTCTCTGTTCGCAGGCAGGTGAGTTTTCCGTAAGACGCTGAAGATCCGATTGATTTTTGTTTGCATTTGCTAACGCAAAGGCATCCTGCTGCACGGATGGTCGGATTCAAAATGAAATCACAACTCTCACGTCCACTCACAGCTGCAGTCAGAAAACCAAACTAGCACGCGCACGTCAATGCGCGCGTGCCAGTTTGCTAGCGCGTCCTGCCGCGCTCGTCATTGCCCTCTCCGCCCGACTGATCTTGCAACAGCCAAGAGCTGTCGGCGAAGAACGTTTTTGAAAGAGCAAAACATATGGCATGACCATCAACCCGTCCCAAAACATGAAGTCCACCAACGATTGTCATCGAAAATTCTCCTTAAACAGAAATGACTCCTGAATTTAACCGCCAAACCGGTTTCGGTCGCCCACGGCCGACGATCGCTCGCTGCGGCTGTGTCAGTGTGACCAGTATGCGTTACATCTAAACGGAGACATAGCAACGCCGGGCGCCAACCGAATACAATGAAAATTGTTCCGCCTTCGCCGCTCGAATTTCCAAAGCAGGCAAAAAAATAAATCACACCAATGGGCTTCAGTGGACACAGGGACAAGGAAAATCAGCGGAAGGATGTGAACTGAGAAAAAAGTTGTTGATATGACACACCCTAGTGGGCAGTGGGCACGTGCAAAGGCACCTCACGCATGCGTTTTGGAAAGACGGTGATTTAGAGGCCCTAACCTTACACCGAATTCGAATACAATCGGCTCAGCCATGCCAGCGTTCCTGAGATATAGAACAGGGGTGTGCACGTGCGTATCACGCAGAAGCACCGCACCTCTGGGTTGTGAAAAGCGGCGTCTGAGGGGTTTCTAACCACACACCGAGTTTGAACACAATTGGCTCAGCCGTTCCTGAGATACAGAATAGGAGTGTGCACGTGCAAACGTGCAGAGGCAACTCATCCCTGACTTGTGGGAAAGCGGCAGCTGATGGTTCCCGAACTACACACCAAATTAGAACACAATCAGCTCATGCGTTGCGGAGTTTTTGCGACAAAACACTTTACAGCACCCCTCACGCGGCACACGCCACGCGCAGTGGCAGTCGCCCACATGAGTCGGCACTGGTCTCAAACAGGATAGGTTGGATACTCAGCAAAGAAAACCGCTTGTCAATCGGACTTGCGGTTGCAGAGATGTAAGCCGCTCAAAAGCGTCACCACGGGCGGATCAGATCGGGCCGGGCCGCTCATATTAAGATTTTTCCCATATACCACGGAAAGACGAGCGAGTGTTTTGCGCTCGCTCGTAACCATGTCGGAGGCTCTCTGATCTGCGCATTGCGCACGATCACTCACACTGGCATGTTTGAGTGATTCTGCTATCTCAAATAAATAACAAACACTGAAGGAGTTTAAACACGCATTGCTATGGTGAACAGCGTTCCAACCACATAATTTGCTTCTTATCTATATGTATATGAGCTATTTCTGTGAGCTTCTGAGCTATGTGCAGCTTCTCAGCTGTATTTGCCGACTACATGGAGCTTAGTCAATAGACATATAACAAGTGCCATAAGATCATGATATTGCAGTATTTCAGTATATGTATTTTTAACATATTCAGTGTTGAATCTGCACTTTGTTTTAGTTCAAAGTAATAGCCGTTTTCACGATGGATTATATTGCTCAAAATGTTTTAAGACATTTAAAAATGTTTTAAAATGTTTTAGTAGTAGCCGTTTTTACGATGGACTAATTTGCGAAAAAAAAGTTGTAACCCTCGCCCTACGGGACCGTAGGGCGAGGGTTAAGACATTTCTCGCAAATTAGTCCATCGTGAAAGCGGCTACTACTAAAACATTTGAAAACATTTAAGATGTTTAAAATCCATCGTGAAAACGGCTAATGTTTCATTTATCTAAGATTGCTGAAGATGTATTAGATCTTCATAATAATTATATTTTTCGGATAAGAAGTCTCTTAGAACAATTATTTGACTGATGATGGGGCCATTCCGTTTAATGGCAATACTTTCGGTTGGCCATGTTGGCCGGGCACCGTCCTTAATGACATCATAAAGCTGCTGATTATGTCGTCGGTGAAGAACTGCCGACTTAGAGAGTGGTACGTAGAATGCTATTTCTAGGCAGAAGCAGGATGGCTTCCACATTTGTGAAACTATAGTTTCGCATGGTCAGCTATAGCTGACCAATTGACCATCATCAATTCAGAATATAAGGAAGTTGTAGATGAAACATGTTGCAAATTGAAAAAATGGTAAAGAGATAAGCTGTTGATATCACATTTGATCAGTGACGTCACCTCGGCTTCAAAACTTGTACGGACGTACTGCATAACATTGAACCTTTCGAGCTGGGGAGGAGGGGGAGGTATGATGTGATCGTTTGCATTGGCGACAATGTTGTGTTTAAGAAGCCAATCACTTTCATAAAGGAAAGTTGGGCGCAGAGATAGCTGTTGTGAAGCTCATCTCGAGAAATCACTTACTGCATACACGTAACGCTGTGCCGAGAAGCTTGAAAGCTTCATAGGTAAGCAAGCATGTGATAAAAGCAGTAAAAGCAAAAGCGAAGATAAACTAGTCCAGCGAGCAAACCCTTCGCCACTGATAATGTTATTGTATTGTATTGTATTGTATTGTATAAATCACCGGGTCTCTCCACAATTAATTGGGCTATTCTTAGACCCACGTCACATGAAAGGCAGACGAAGTTCATATACATGACTATACATGACTTATCGTTTATCTAAGCTACCACTGCACTTCAGGCTTATACTCTACGTACAATTCTAATTTCTACCTAACAGAAATTAACATAGACTCATTCCTCAGTTTACATAGACTCATTCATGGTCCTATATATATATTGATGAGCAAAGAATATACAGAGTTTACTTGTAGTGTTGGCGGAGCAGCTTGCGGACGTGTGACTTTAACGAGAATCTCTGAGTGCATACCGGAACACTCCGGTTGATGGCAAGTCGTTATAGTGCTTAAGCAGCAGCGGTACATGTACTGCTCTTACCGGTGGTTCAAGTCTTACAGCGAGATAGGACGAGATTATTTGACTGCCTGGTATCGACGGCGACTAATTTTTCATAATTGTACACCAGTGACGGAACGCAATAACCTCAGGTTTCGGTTGCAGTATGTTATGCATCAAGCAAAGGTCAAAGTACATCGCGTATTGATGCGCCGATAGCCAGCCTAATTCCTCGATAACATCAGATATGTGATCGATTTTTTTTCGTCCTGATAGTACTCGGACGGCGAAATTGAACACCTTCTGGAGCTTCGATAGGTTGGTAAGATTCGCACTGCCATAAACTTGTGCGCAGTTCGTCAACATGGGGGATGAACACTAGCGCATCGACTGATCTTTTGTAGAACGGTCAGTGGTAGAACCGTGCTTGGCATTCAGTATGCCGTATCAGTATGCCGGTACATTTGCCTAACGACATGGGATTATGATTTTCATTAGCGACAGGTAAGGGTCTATAGATTACACGCGAGGTTCTTTACTGTTTGTGCAAGCAAATAGAATGATGGTAGGAGATTATCATTGCCATGTGTACCGTGGGACGTAGCCAGGGGGGCACTGGGGGCATGGCCCCTGAGAGAATACAATTCACACTAGAAATAATGAGATTCCCTGAAAACGACCTACCCTCCCCCCTGGTTCAGCAGCATATTGATGGAGAAATCAAAATGTGGATTTTTTTTCCGCGTGCTTCACCCCCCCCCCGCTTGAGGCAAAGATTCTGGTACGTGCCTGATTGTGTATTTACGTAATCTGAATAAATTACCGTATTTACGAAGCTCTTAGCATGTATGCGATGGGGAGGCACATTCTTTGACAAGATGAATAGTGTGGTATTCTGATCAGCAGTATTTATCTCGTCCGTGTTTTATCACGTATTCTCCGACGCTGACTCATCATCACACGTCTCTAGCTCTGGCCGTGTTTTGTTTC
The DNA here is from genome assembly GCA_014673585.1 of Semibalanus balanoides. Taxonomy (NCBI): domain Eukaryota; kingdom Metazoa; phylum Arthropoda; class Thecostraca; order Balanomorpha; family Balanidae; genus Semibalanus; species Semibalanus balanoides. Next base: position 8,292 of record VOPJ01008245.1, read on the forward strand.
CCTTGCATTTCCATAAAATTTCCGGAGACCACTTCAAACGCCCACACCCTCTCGCCGAAGCACGGCGCAGGTAAATTAACCCGGCCCCACTGGGGGGGTGTTTGAAACCCCCTCATGTTTCTTTAAGAATAACGAAAACAACGGCGGCGCGTAGCGCCGCCAAATTGTGGCATAACTTATTCACTGATTTCTTTCGGACATTTTGCGAAAATTAAGTCTGTGTCGGTCAGGTCAGGTCACCAGGTCAGGTCAAGTGACCCTCACTTACAAAAATCGTTTTGCCGGTCGTGGCATAAGCTAAGTTTTAAGGGATGATATTAAACTTTTTCAGGCATTACATTAAGGTCATTAGTGTATCTACAAAATGTGATATTTTGGATTTTTTTGTATCGGTGACCTTAGGTCGGGTCAATTTGTTGGCGAATCTCCCCATTATCAGTAATGGAGAAATAATCAAATGCTTTCTTAGTCGACGATAGTCAGTCCATTTCCTGTCTGGATGTGTTATCATATATATTTATGGTATGATCCAAGTTGCAGGGTTTTGCTCAGGGAAACATAACGGGGTCGATATCAGGTCTCCGAGATCACAACACCTGTTTTCGTCAATAACTCTGGCCATAATGAAGATAGAGAACTACACTTTCACAGTGGTGTTTGTCTCGTCAAGACACATCTTCTGATATGCAACGATGACCTCTTTGGGTCACCAAGACTTGACCTTGACCTGAGGTCAAGTTTTTCAAGTTGACTACATGATCAATTTGACATATTTAAAAGCCCTTGCGAGACAACACGATGGCGTGAAACAGTCAAGTGGCGTTATTTGGTAGGTAAAGAAGTTATTTATGAAAAATATTTTTTGCCAAATCAGCTTTTTTGAATTTAAATGACCTCTAAGAGCCTAAACTATTGATGAGGTCAATTTTGAGGGACATACATCGCGATTGCAAATTTCATTGGCTAGCCGATTGTCATTGAACGTTTGTGTTCTAGAATGCATTAGTTTCCCCGAGATATTTGGGGGTTTCTGGAAAGCGATGTCTAAAATTGACAAATTTGACCTTCGATGACCTGCTAGTGACCTGAGTTTTGAAGGCGTGAGCGAAAAAACAGTCTGAAATAGTTTCGCAATGATGTTTTTATAACGGTTCGAAAGTGTTTTTGTTTTGGTATGACGGTGCCATGGGAGCCGAGGTTAGAGGGGGGTGGTTCAAACACCCCCAGCTCGGCGAAGGAAATGCAGAGGCCCAGTCGGGCGCGGTTGCCTGATACTCTGTGTTTGTATGTTCTATGTAAAATGAAACGCGTGTGAATCAACGTTGTCAGCGCCAGGAGCAAGCCAAATATAGTTAAGTAAAATTGCAGCCTGACCATTTATGTTATTGGACTAGTGACTAACACGAGTGTATTTTGTTTTGCTCCCTCGCGTATTTCGCAATAACTCGTGAACTACCCAGTGGTGGATCTAAGATTGGGGAAAATGGGCCATTGCCTAACCCCCCAAAAAAACGAAATCGGCGCTAAATTGACACATGTCCTTATGTAGAAGAAAATGTAAGCAACTTTAACTCAGGAAACTTTGTTTTAAATCAGCTTTTAATGCATGAGCAAGTGAATTCCGATGAGTTTTTAGAACCATGTGTGAGATTTTTTAGAATCCCCCCAAAAAAGCGTTTTGGGTCCGTCAGTGAAACTACTGCCAATATCCTCCTCAAACTTTCAGAATCCACTTTCACATCAAGCCCAGCTCACCAAACGGCTAAACGTTTTAGCAACGACAAGGGCAAAGTTGTCAATGCCTCTTGTCATTTTCGCATTTAGGTACTCTGATGCTAAACTTAAGACAGAAAACGTTAACATTGAATTCCAACTGGTTTCACTGGCCGGACCCCAGTGAAACATATAAATATGTAAAATGGACCACAGATTTGAAATCAGCGTCACAAACTGTTCTAGTCTAGCAGCGGCCAGAAGCCAAAAAAATCATCTGAGGTCATCGGATGTCAGTGACCACTGTTGACCTCAGAAAAAGGTCAGTCGAGGTCACAATCTCATCGGGAGCCACAACTGTCACCTGGAAACATCTTTGCATATGGTCCTGAACAAGAAACACTCGGAAAATGCACATGTATCAAGGATCGATACCACGGGACTCCTGTTGCGCTTGATATGACGTTGAAAACAGGACATAGGTCACGGATCATGCAAGTTGGAGGTTCGACATTTTCAGAATATGTGTCAAATTGTTTTAACTCTCGCCCGTGTAGGGCAAGATCGCTGCGTGACAGTGTAGAAGGGGGTACGACCCCGCCCTTGGCGTTTGGCCCCTAACTGAGCTTCGATTAAAAAACGAGCGTCTTTCTTGTGACGAGAGGAAGCCATTTACATCTTATTTTAAGGTCCTGGCTCATTAGGTGACGTCTGAGGTCATGTTAAAGCAAAAATGTATTCGAATCGTAAATGTGTAAAAAATGAGAACTTATTGAGTTAAAATCGTAAAAAAACATCTCAGAATACTGAATAGACGCCAAATTTGATAATCAGCATCACCAAATGATCTAAAACTTCCAAATTCAAAAAGGTCATGTACGTTCATCTGAGGTCAGTGACCTCGGTTCACCTTTGGCAGCGCATGACCCCAGTAGAACACATAATCATGTTATATGGATCCCAGAATTGAAATCAGCGTCACAAACTGCACTAGAAACGGACAGAAGACGAAAAAAGACATCTGAGGTCAAAGGAGGTCAGTGACCTCCGTTGATCTCTGAAAAGGTCAATTGAGATCGCAATCTTTGCAGAAGCCACAACTGTCACCCAGAAACACCTTTGCATATGCTCCTAAACAACAAACACTTGGGAACTGCAAATGTTTCAAGGATCGTTACTAGGGGTCACCAGTTTTTGCAAAACACGACCTTAAGAAACAGGTCAAAGGTCATTGGTCATACGAATTGGAAGTTCAAAATTTACGGAGTACGTGTCAAATTGATTCAAAGTAGGATATTGAAAGTTTAATTGCGATCGGTTGATATTTACGTGAGTTATTCTGGAAAAACCGAAGGGGCCACCCCCTATACTGGCGAGGGTTAACCCTCGCGCCGACAGGGGGGCGGATATCCGCCCCCCCCACAGGTTTTTCCGGACTAGCGGAAAAACGGCAGCGCGTAGCGCCGCCAAATTTTGTATGGCTGTTCGGGCATCAATTCCGCACACTTTCTGAAAAAATTGACTTCCTAACTTCAAGCGTCACGTTTCAGGTCACATTAAAAATGACCTGAACCTCAAGTCACGTTTTTGTAAGTTTGACATTCTTTGCCGAAGCCACAGTGGTGGAACCAAACAGTTCGGAATCCTTCACAGTGTGTAATAAGGCCTTCGATATCTACAAGTTCAGTATATCTTGGATTTTGTATATCGGTGACCTGCAGTCATGTTCAATTTTTGGAGACCTCCCATAAAAGTCTATGCGGAAAAATTGAAATGCGCACCAATCGAACAAAACCTGGCTTAAATGTTGTTCAGTTTTCATCCTAATTCCACTATTCTTGAAGCAAAAAAATAAGAAATTGCAAGTTGTATTTTATTCCGTGGACCTTCGTTAAGGTAAAATCCAATGTGCCAAAAGGTCATATGGTTTGTCTTTGTTACAATAACTCATGTTCACGTAAGATAGATACGGTGGTGTTTCACCATTCTGTTTCTCTTTGTTCAAACCTCCATCGATAGACAAAAATTTGACTTGACCTTGTCATGACCTCAGGTCAGGTCAGGTAAAAAAAAAATAGTTTGACCTAAGCTAGATTTAAAAAGAAAATATGGTTCGATGCGCCTTTAATGTGAGAAACATGATGGTGTCAAAATGACTGGCTTTACCTTTTCAATACTTAAGAAGTTATTAACAAAAAAACTTTTCAGTAAATTAAGCATTTTGACTCTTGGGCGGAACCCTGGAGCCTTTACTATTGAACCGATCTCAAACTGAGGTATGTTTGGCGAAAGAGTGTTCAAGAGCAATGCAGTGCTTTTTTCGCGATTGCCCTAGCTATTGTAGTTACTGAGCTAGCCTGGATTATGTGAAGCAGTTTTCCAATTTTACTCGAAAATATGGAAAATTTGACCTTTTTNGTGTGTTTGTAAGTGTTTTTAGTATGTTTGTGTGCCATTGAAAATACACCACCGGCGGGAGCCGGATAACTGAAAAAAAGCATTGCCATACTGAATCAGACTTTGGATTGACATGATTTGTGATTTTTAAATCTTTCGCCACTGCTAAGTACTTACCATGATTTAATTGTTCTGATATAATTTAATTGCCAAAATGTATTGTTTAAGTGTCCTATATCATTTATTAGCATATTTACCTGGTTAAAGGGAGTGTGCCTACTCTTTTGAAATGTCAAATATATTTTTTTTTGTCATACCATGCCACCCAGTACCCATGAAAAGTCGAAAAATGCATACCCGCCCAGCATCGGAAGAATTGAGTGGGCAACCATGGGTGCACCGATCCATTAAAAACATGATTGGAAGTCATCAAGCTTGGCCGTCTAGATGTTAAAGAATCATGGACATCAGGTCCTTTTTTAAGAAGAAGGTAATAATTGAAAAGGCAACTAACCTTGCTAAGTGATAGGAGATAGACGATAGGTATATGGTAACCATCTGAACTGGCAGCATCGTTTATGGTAGTCATTTTAAACCTTGCCCGTGCAAGTTATACAAATGACGTGCAGTAGGGGAGGGTACGCCCTTTGCGGCTTGTTCCTAATCGAGCTAGAGCTTCGATTTAAACACGATAGTGTTGCTTGTGATGAGAGGAAGCTGTTGATATTCAATTTAAATGTCCTGAGGCATTAGGTGACCTCTGAGGTCATGTCACTCACCCGGATGTCATCAAAATCGTGCATTTTTTAAATAGAATTATAATCGAGCTAAAATCGTGAATGAACAATAAACATACAATTATTCAAAATCGGCATTTGATTTGAAATCAGCGTCGCATAATGTCTTAAAAGAACTGGAATTTAAAAAGGTCATCTCAGGTTATCGGAGGTCGGTGATCTCGCCGCACCTCGGTTGACCTGTAAAGAGCATGACCGAAGTGGAACATTTAATTGTTATCAATGGAATGTCAAGTTGTCAAAATAGAAAGCGTCACAAAAATGTCCTAAGAAATACCAAAGCCAAACAAAGTCATATAGGTCATCAGAAGGTCACATCTCAGTGGAAACCATAAATGTCACCTGGTAAACAATCTGTGCGAGTGCAATGTGCATGTGGTACTGAACAACAAAACACTCGGAAACTGACAAGCTACAATCGATACTACGGGAGCCAGTTGTGCCTGATATGACCTTTAGAAACAGGTCATAGGTCACTGGTATGGAAGGATTGTTTTGGTGTGTTTTTATTGTTCAAAGTAGGGTACTGCAAGTTGTATCAACATTCGTTGATACATACGCGAATTATTCAGGAAAATGGAGAGGGTGGCATCCCCTGCACTGGCGAGGAATAATTAGGCTCTACTATTATGCATAACTTGTAAATTTTTTACCCCAGTTTGTTTAGAGCTCTGTCTTAGTTTATAGTTTCCATTTTGGGAATGGTTTGTATATTTTAATACAAAATCTGGAAAGGTAGTGTATGGTAGATTATTGCTCCTTATNTTATACGAATGGCGTACGATTTAAGCCATCTCAGGCGCTCCTCAAATCTACATCACAGGTGGAGCACACCCACACCAGCACTGAGGGAACTGCAATCTAGCGTTTCGAGCTTCAGATGCCCTGTTCATTTTTCCCGGTCAATTTGTAGCTCGATCACCCTTATTGTGCCCTTGCCGCTGATAAGCGGGTCTCCACAACTCATTTCTGTGGCAGCCCTCATCACTTCATAGCAGGGGCGGCGGATTCGGGGGGGGGGGGGAGAGCAGTGGGGGGCAGCTGCCCTCACTGGCAAAATCAAGCTGTGGCCCATCAAAACTATCTTTTTGCCCCCTCTTCCGCAGTTCAAAATTGATATATTCCTTTGCCATATCATCATTATTATAATTTATTAAGGTAAAAATAGATAGAGATAGTGTAAAAGTATAAAAAACCGTCTCTATCACTCGCGCTCAGCTCACACTCCTATGCGTAGCTTGGTCCGTGAGGAAAAAGTGGACGCAAGCAAGTTTAAAACAATATTGGCGGGAGTCATAAGCAGACGACCGATCGCTGTTTTTTGGTTGTGGCGATAATTACGGCCTTGGAGTGCGTTGCGTTCTTCATAAACAAGTTGGTTCGTCAACATATTTGTAACGGGAAAGACTACCGATGAAGAGATCAGTGTGAATCAGTGATGAAGCGGCGTCAGTCATTCTTAAAGGGATTTGTAACGAAATGGTAAGTACTCATTCTCTGGCGGATCCAGAATCAAGGACATCAAGGACAAATGTGGTGGCATCAAGGACAAATGTGTCTGTGTCTGAAGTTATGTTTGGGGATGAAAATTGGCATTGGCTACCAAATGGCGTTTGAATCGTCCCGATCTGACGATTTGTTCCGAAGACATCGCTTCGCCGACCTCGATTCTGGCCGCCATTTTGGAATTTAAATCCATATAACTCAAAAATTTACCGACCAATTTCGATTTTGCACGTCAAACGATCCGCTAGTATGTTGCCGTAAATTTCGCACAAACACAAACGCCCTGCGCCGCTTTGTGTTCGAGATATGCACGAAAAACATGTGGGGGGAGGGGGTCACAAAAGTGCGACCCCTCTAGTGCGCCTGTTAACTTAAACTCTTTTAATTTTAACATGAAAACTAACTCTGTAAACCACCGAGCCGGCGCCGGAACAGAGGACAACTCGCGGACCAATAGTCGTAACTGAGATAACCAGACTATCGACTGCAGTTCGGAATAATAGCATCACGCTGCAGTTACATCTCCGGTTCATGACCAGGTCAACAGCGGTGCTCTCCTTGAACCTGAGTTCAACGAGACAGCGATGGCCACCACATAGCCATGCAGCTATGGCGCCCTTAAACCCTATTCAGCATCATTCATCATCATCACCCAAAGAGACAGGTAAGCGCAATGCGTGAAGTAACTGAGTACAAACGCGAAACATGGTGTCACAGCAGGGTACGATAACGACTAATGAAGACAACAAGGAGTCAAGACGAAGCTTTGGAGGCGATTCGCCATGGGATACTAGTCTTCGTATTCTGACCGGCGCCTAACCGCGCGCGCTGCTCGTCCTCTATTGGGACGGGGGGGGGGCGGGCCCTGGAACCCCCTTTGGGGGGGCTTTTGTTCAAAAAACCACACATGAGCGCTTTCGCGCGCGCCTGGGGGGGGGGGCGGCCCCGGGGCCCTTGGGGACCCTGGCTGTCATACTGAACGGGTGCCTGAACCTGCTGATCTTACTTGACGTGAGCCTGAGATATAGCCTCTTTATTTGACGGGCGCCTGACCTGGGCTGTCTATGACGGGCGCCTGACCTGGCTGTCTTACTGACGGGCGCCTGACCTGGGCTGTCTTACTGACGGGCGCCTGACCTGGGCTGTATTACTGACGGGCGCCTGACCTGGGCTGTCTACTGACGGGCGCCTGCCTTGGGCCTGTCTTACTGAACGGGCGCCTGCTGGGCTGTCTTACTGACGGGCAGTTTCCGTCGGTGGCTTGTATTGACCGAACTAAGCAGGCCCGCTGGGATTTCTTAATGGGTTTGTTGATAGTCATGCCAGGCTGAAATATATATGTGTATCGTCCCTGTGCCTAATGCCGTTCACGTTTTTGCTAGAAATGACACAAACAGCAAACGTCATCATTATTTGTAGTGCAACCGTGTTATTGGCAGAACCGTTGTTACGACTGAAAAATAAAACACTAGGATACGAGCGAAAAGACCGGTTGCCGGTAATGTTATGGTCAGGTTGTTGGACGCAAGGTCACCACGGATGAGCGAGATGGTAGACTCGACCTCGGCATATTTCTTATTCGGCTGAGAAACGTGTTAATCGCAGGCTGAGGGCCGTACACTGTGGCAATATTGTTCGATTTTGTACGTACAGATGACTACAGTTGTATTGCGGAATAACCTGTGAGTGAGGAAAGGTTGCATTTTTGTGTTTGAAAGGTCGAGCATGTTATGTTTTCGGACACAGAACATCAAACAGAGCAGTGTCGCTATAGAGTGGCGTGATTGATGGCTTTGTTGGAATTGGCAAAGGAGGTGGCCCGATTTCGAGTAAGCATAAACTTTTACAATTCACTAATTCTCGGCTCACATGACTCTATTGCAGTGGTAAATGATCATGGTAAAGTGTTTCAGTGGTAAATGATCATGGTAAAGTGACACATGTGGTCAGGGCGTACTTAAACATAGTAACTTTGGTGCAGGGGTGGAACTTAATCTCTCTGGAAGGGGCGCGAGCACCCCCCCCCCCCCACCGATGATTTCAAAAAATGTATCAACACATTAGGCTATGGTGTTGCATGGTAAGAATGGAGTTAAAATCTATAAAATTAACATTAGGGCCCTCCGACCGATTTCATAAGTTCCACCACTTGCAATTGCCACCCCCTAGTCATGAAGAATTCCACCCCATTGACGGCACTTTACCACCCCAGTTAAAAAGATGCTGAACCACCCCTATTGGAGATAGAGTAGCCCCGGGCAGATGAGGCTGCCCAATTTGAATCAAATAATGCCAATCAAAATTAAAATACCGTCCAGTTCAGTTCAATAGCGCACGACTGATATTTTAAGCTGGACTTAATTCGACGGAGGCTATTGCCTCCCATTTTATAAACCTGAGTGCGCTTCTGCCCTAAAATACGTAAAATCTAGGTAACTACCTTTAAATTAAGTACCGTCCATCCATCCATCCATCCATTCATCCATCCATACATGACTCTGTCATCCACAAATACGCGAATAGCTCAAAAACGGCTGCTTCTGGGTGCACCAAATTTCGCACACAGGTCCGCAGATAAGACCACACTATCGTATCAGAACTTGGTGTCGATTCGGCAAAGGGGTCGGCCGCACCACGCGCACAAGTGGTGCCATTGGTTTCACATGGGAAACGGTCAATTTAGACATAGCGAAACGCGGCGTGGATCCCGGGCCGATAGCTCTGGAGTCGAGAGACGCAGCGACATGCGACAAAAGCGGTTCGATAGAGAACAGATCTACCTGGCGTATAGGGGTCACGAGGTGCCTCTGCACGTGCGCACGTGCACATCAGGGACTATCATGGATCGGGTGCACCCATGGGTGTCCACTCAATTTGTTGGGGCCGGTAGCTCCGTGGTATGTTCTTGGACGCGGCGGCCCCGGGTTCGATTCCCGGGTTGCCAGTTTCCGGATTGCCTCCCAGATTAAATCCCCTTGCTCCGAGAGGAGGGGGCCCCATGTAGGGATCCAACCCCAGGCCTCTCATCACCCTCTCCCCGGCATTCCTCTCCTGGGAAATAGCATAAGGCTGACCCAGATACAAAAATCAATTCTTCCGATTGTCTGGGCTGGGTATGCATTGTGTAATTTGCATAGGTACCATGGGTGGGCGTGGGTATGGCAATTTTGGAATAATGTCGCTAAGCGTTTTTTTACTTGACAACCAAATGTTTAACCAGGTGAATATGTTTGTTAAATGATATAGGACCACAAGCGAAACTATGATATCGCTCGGGGGGCTCTAATGTTAATTTTATAGACTTGGACTCAGTTCTTTCCATGCAACGCCATAGGAATAATGTTAAAATTTGAAATCATTAGGGGGGGCTCGGGCACTCCCCAGGAGATATTAAGTTCCACCCCTGTATAGGACACTTAAACAATAGACTTTGGCAATTTTATGACAACAATAAATCGTGGTAAGTAATAGGACAGTAATATTTTTTAAATCATGTCTGATCCTAAGTTTGATCCAATGTGATAATGTTGACCGCAAAGTGTTCGATGAGTACAAATCAACAGCAATACACAGGTGCCTGATATTATTTCTCGTAATATTATACAATTAAACGTGGCAATGGTTGCAAATTTTGTGAAAATAATTATCTGCTTTATCTGAATGGGCTCCAAAGGGCATGGGTATCAATATCATGAAATTGAATGGGGGGGGGGGGGTCTGGTTTGGGTCTGGGCTTGGTGTTCATGGGCTTCGGCTGGGCTGGGATTGGGGTTTGAGCACCCATGATAGTCTCTGGTGCACACCCCTAATTTGTATCTTAGGAACAACTGAACCGATTGTGTTCAAAATTGATGCATGGTTAGAGACCCCTCAGCCGCCGCTTTTTCACAAGTCAAGGGTAGAGTGCCTTTGCACGTGCGCACGTGTGCACTACTATTATATATCTCAGGAACGGCTGAACCGATTGTGTTCGAATTTGGTGAGTGGTTAGGGACCTCACAGCCGCCGCTTTTTCACAAGTCAGGGGTTGGGTGGCTTTGCACATGCGCACGTGCACACTCCTGTTATATATCTCAGGAACGGCTAAGCCGATTACACTGACACCTTTTCACAAGTGTATGAACTGTATGTATGTAAATACATTTAACATGTATGTGTGTTTTGTGTTTTTCTTAGCTTTTCAATTGAACGAAATACTTAACGTAAAATAGAACTTAGCTTTTCTTGAACATATCACTTATCGTAATATAGGCCCTATTAATTTATTTGCTCCGGATTCACATAAACCGGTTAACGTAATATTCGCTACCTGGCCAAAATTGCCAGATGTAATCCCCCCACGGAATATGGCCTTAGGCCGCTCCGGGGGGAAAAATGGTATGTGCTTGGGGACTTCTAAGCCACCACTTTCCCACAAGTCATGGGTGGGTGTCAGCACATTCGCACGTGCACACCTTGTTTGTATCTCAGATGCTACTCGACCGATTGAGTTGAAGTTCACCATACATTTCCTTCGCGCTTGCTCGTTCATCGCCAACTACGGCGGTTTACTGGTAAATACTCTGGCTATATAAATATATGTTTTTCATAAATTAATTGATGTATCAAAAGATGTCTTTATAAATATATGGCTATATAAAAATATGACTATATAAATAATTAAGGCCTTGTAATATATAGCGTTCACTAAATATAAGTTTATATAAAATTCATGTCTTTATAAATTTTGGCCTTTCTAGTTGATTAATTAATATTTCAAGTGAAAACAAATCGACGCATAAATCACCGCCAAACTACAAAGGAAGTAGGCGCCGCGCAACCGCATTTGGTAATAACCCCCCAAAAACATAAACTGGCCACTGTCTCTGCTGGGCTGATTTTTTCCAATATTTTGACACTACCACGTGCCAATTGTTCTAGGGAAATTTACAACGTTCCAAAGACGCTGGACCTAACGGTTTTGAGGCGGCAAAAGAAAAAAAACACATTTGGGAGGGAAGATTCTGCCCACCCCCTAACACGGAATAGGGCTAATATATGAATATGTTTAAAGCGTCTTGACGATAAAAACACGATAGAGTTAACATTATCGATCTATGCTCAATTGATCAGAAAGTTATTATTGGTGACCTCTGTGACTTCTGGGCGCTAAACTTTCACTAAATTATCAGGAGACTAATTAATTCAATTTTGAAGTTCCTATTGGTGTTTTGTCGCTTGTTCCTAGTTATCAAAGTTCACCCAATATATTTTGGGTTTCCAGAGCAAAGTTAAAAGCTTGAGAAATGTGACCTTTGATGACCTCTGTTTAAATCAATATTGACCTGACCTAAGAAAATGCCCCGGGTGACTTCCCATGTCCTTCCCGATAGTTGCATACATTTATTTCGCGCATTTCCCTTCTAGTTTTCGGGTAAGTGTGTGTTGGGGGTCATTTCGACCCCGCACTAGGGTGCAGTTGTTTTAGAGGCCGACCGACGCGCAGGTAAAAATACCCCATGGTAAATACCCCATGGTAGATACCCCATGACATTGTCCGTCTCCCTACAGTATTAGCATTTTGTTCTTCCTCCTGATATTATCGGCGATATCGCTATGCATCCGTGTTGTAACTGATCATCTTTTTTTGTTAACAAAGATTCCTTGATTATCTCATGAACACCAGGATTAACTCGCGACTCACAGCGTTGCATTTTTCGTTAATGGTTTCTCATTAGTCTTACCGTCAAGGCAATACTGGCCACAGCGTCACAACTTGTCATGATTTAATCTCGTCTGCAGTTCCTGCTGGCAACAGCAGTATATTGATAACCGGCTCCACTCGCAGATGTATAAGATTCGTCATGTAATGTAATGCTCTTCTTTGCATGGTAAGCCACCTCTCAAAACTGACATAACAACATTCTTAATCAGCTGATAATTGTCCTGATTGATTCCAGTACCGTTGAGCTGGCGTACTATTGCAAAAATACATAATCGGAAATGATAGTTTTATAAACAGCCGACCAAACAGCCTGTGGAAGCTATTTCTGCGGGTCTCTAAGGAGCACTAAACTGGCATGGGAAATAGAGTTATACATGGGGCGGCTATCCCCATAGCTGGCCGAACCCCGTGGCTAATGGGGTGGGCCGGACTGGAAAATCTCTAGATCATAGCTACGATGTGGCTCTCTAGATCTCTAAATCTCTAGATCTCTAGATCATGGCTACGGCTGTGGCTGCATAGTCTACCTAGATTGTTTGCATCAATCTTATCAAACCAATTATGGTTAAAAGAAGCCTTGGCATGTCGCCATAACAATAGACTGTACATTTAATAAACACATAATATGAATTTAAAAAATCCTCACGGCTGGCCAACGGCCAGCCATTGACATTTGTGAGTGGCTGTGGCTGGCTGTGGCTGTGATGCCATGGCTGTGGGGTGGCTAGGCCAAGGAAAAGTGCAGCCATGTCGAACTCTACTGGGAAAGGGATTGTGATAGCGTTGCGACGGAGTGCTCCTCGCAACCAAGTGCTCAACGCCAGGACATCGCACCATCGCCGGACTAATTGGTAAACAAACACCAGTCACGAACAACGGCTCCCCAATGGAGGTCATTGTGGAAAGCTAGTGGTAGCGGTATTACACGATGTTTAGTTATTGAAATAAGACAGCCGACTAGTAAATGCAAACATTGCACGCTAGGACGTTTCACCTTTGTAAAAAAATCAGGATGAGCCCGTCAACAAATGTTTCCACTATTTGATCCATTTGAAGTCGACTGACACCAATTTTACTTCAGTTGTTGTTACTTAACATCTGGTCAAAAGCGTCTGAAGCTTGCATGTTCTCAGTTCATTTGACGGTGTTACACCCACACCAACGTTGCAGCCTCCAAGGCCCTACATACAGGGCGATATAGGGCCCTAACCCCCATATAGGGCGCGTTGTATTACTTCCAGAGGCTAAAAATCAACATAATTTGATGCAAGAAGTTGCATATGATATTGCAATATATTTAGCGATTTTAAACGGCTTATTTAATTATCGTTTTATAGCCCCTTCCTCTGCACCACATGTAGCTCACTCATATACAGGGTCTTTCAATAGAAATGTATTTTTTTATTTGCCTATTTGAGGCATATCAAATAGACTAAGATATATAAATATGGTATCATTAGGTCGAGTTAAGCTGGACATTTTGTTATTTATCTATTTGTAATGTGGTTTGTTGCATGCGAATAAGTTTTGGAAGATTTTACCAGAGGATGTCAAATTCGATTTTGCTTGATTTTGCAGCAAAAATCGTCGGGTAGAATGAACCGAGGATGGATATATTTCCACTTGAATTTTGAGCTAGTGGCACGTGCATAATATATTTTTATTCTTGCACGAGATATTTGCAACCAACCCCAACCAGAAAGAACTACTGGTTCCAGCAAGACGGTGCATCCATCCACACCACGGTGGCCGCAAGAAGCTGGCTGCAAGGTCAAGTTCGACGACCGAGTCATCAGTCGCCTCACTGCGCCCCTAGGCTTGCCAAAAGCCTTGATCTCTCTCTCCGTTGGAATTATGGTTCTGTGACGTCTCCATGGCGGATCTACGCAAAATAACACCAGCATCCCTAAGAGACCTAAAGGCAACGGTGGAGGCCCGTGCTGATTCAGTGGAAGAACAGAGTGAGTCGAGCTGTGCGCACCTTGCGCTGGCGGGCGAAGGCCTGTCACCCTTCGAGAGGCACCCTTCGAGACACAGCTGGCCAAACTGAGGAACTAGCTCAGTGACAGTGAGTGAACACGAACACTGTATGTCACCAACAGTGAGCGTACATGTTCATAATACAGTTCTGATATGTGCAAAAAATGCTCGCGGTTTTTCACGTAAAATCAAGCAAAATATAATTTGACATCCTGAGGGAAAGTCCTTCAAAACTTGTTTGCAAGAAACAAACCACCTTAAAAGTGGATAAATAACAAAATGTCCGGATGTACTCGACCAGATGATACCAAATGTTTGTAATTTAATCCATTTTAAATGCCTCAAATTGGCAAATCAAAAAATACATTTATATTGAAAGACCCTGTAGGTATGTACCTTCCGACTTTCATAAGCTACCGCACACTTTTACATGATATTGTCATTTGGTAAAAACGCGTGGTTTGTGAACATCATATTTTATAAATTCTCATGACATATCAAATATATCTTAAATAATTGTCATATACTAATTGCAATGGCATTAATATTTGTTTAAATGCCATATCCAGTATCCACCTTCCTTTGTCATCCATATCTTACCACATGTGCCCAAAGAACCGTGTCAATAATGTCAATCTCCCTTTACAGAATAAACAAGGACAACATTGACTTTCCGTTGAACCGTTTCACAAGCACGCTAGCTGCTTTAGTGTTGGATCCTCTCATTACCAGAAGTGAAAATAAGATTTTGCCAGAAGAAATATATCAGTCCAGCACTGGTAAACAAATACTTCGGACGGAGGAGAACGAACGGTATTTGGTCGGGCAGCCAATCTCCTTTTTCTGTGGCTCTAAGCTGCCGTTCTGCAGCGGTTGTTTTGCGCAAAGGACATCGTCATTAGGGAAGTACACTGACCAGAATGAAGCTTGCAGGATTGTTGTCGAGGAGATACTCACCGTTTGGGAAATGGCCCGAATCGAAACTGTGAGCGAGCACTGGTGCTGCAAGAAGCTGGACGCAGTCTTCTCTATGTGAAAACAGCTTTGCAAACACTCACAACGTGGAAGCGTGAAACAGACAGGAGAGTTTGCAGAGCAATTGGACAAACTGTGGGATATAGGCACGCCAGATGCCATTGAAAAATACAACAGAACCGACTTCTGACGGAATAAATATTGCCTTCTATAAAGACCAGCAAGGGGGAGAGGCACGCCATGATGGGCGGCAAAGACAAGGTATTCACAAAGAAAATGCAGATGAAAACGACGAAGGAGTGGCGGCGACTGGCAGGGCAACCAGGATGCAGTGCAGCATTGACGTCACGACAAACAGAGAACAGGGAAAGCGAATACAGCGGAGATTCTCCACTGACCCGGCCGACTTGACCCGGCCCGACCGTGAAGCGCTTTTCAGAAGCTTAACCCTATTCCCTGCGGGGGGCAGATTCTGCCCCCGGTAGTTTTTCACCCACCGCTTCTGAACCGTTTACGTCTATCGTCTTGAAACTTATCGGACTTTTCCTAAATATGAATGACGCGTTTTTTTTAATCGGCCCAGCAGAGGCGGCTCCAGGGTCATGTTTCTGGGAGGTCGCTACGAATGCAGTTGTGCGGCGCATACTTCCTTCGTAGTTTGAGGTGGAATAAAAGCGTCAGAAACTACGTCACTGCTATATACATCATACGTAATTGGATTTATCATATTTTGGGCCAGAGGCGACTCAGGTACCAAAAATGGGAGGCGATATTCTCCGTCAATTTTAGGGCCCAACTTCAAATAAGCAGGATGATAAAAGGCGTTCCGCACATGGTGCCCCCACGCTGTTTACCTGAATCCGCCTATGCACAATTTGTTACATTTATCAAATTATAGCAGCAAATTCCACATGTGACGTTTCCACGTCCCAAACACTCACGAACAGCACATATTTGTTAGCCGAAAATCCCGCCATTTTTTATCCCTAATTACGCCTATGATTTTTCATTTGTGTACTTGTCCCTTTCATACATTGAAGACCATGACATTTCAAGCTCAAAAACGTTTTTTTGCATGAAAATCGGTCGAATCACATGGTTACATGACCTTTCAAAAAACACCCAAATTTTTCGTATTTTTTTGCCCCCTGGCCCATTTTTAGAGCAAAAAAGTAATTTCTGGATCCAGAAAGAAATATTTTTGTCACGACGAATCGAATGGTGTTTTGTCCATCGAAATGCGCCGAGCGTTTTCTCGAGATCTCTGGGGGGAGGGGTGGAATCTGCCCCCGCAGTTAACGTAAATTCTGGCCGCCGCAGGGAATAGGGTTAAATCTTTTGAATCCCGCATCTGATTTGCGTTAGCCCTATGCAATCCATTATGTTAAGTAAACGTTTCGTCTCACGTGATGGCGCGAGGCTTGTGGTCGTGCCGCGTCAGGGGTGTCATAAGACGTTGTCCTGCTATAGCTGAGAAGCAGCTAGACCGATTAAGCTGAAAGTTGCTGTGCGCTTTGAGACCACACCACTTTGTCCCATCACCGTTGGGTGCGTCGTTCGCGCCTGGCGTCGTTGGGTGCGTCGTTTGCGCCTGGCGCCGCTTTAACAGCGGGCGATTTCTCCATTGAGAATGCACTGTTTCAAGCAAAAAGTCGTCTGCAAAATTACCTACAAAACATTGTTGCAATACCGGACATACACCTCGTCAACCACAAGTCACAAGGACTCACAGATGTGTAGAGAAACGATTGTACCGGCGTATGCACTGTTTGTCGATCAGTGGTGCGTGGCACGTGCAAAGTTAATGTCTATACAAGTGCAAATTCATGGTTTTAGGATATTTATACACGGAATAAATCAGTGCTCGGCACAATATAACAGTGGGATTTTGGCTGATGCCCCAATAACGCATCATTTCAATTATCCCAAAACAGAACCACACCAATTGTTTCACTATGTAACTATTGCTATTATTGTTTCACTATGTTTTTCCCACAGATTTAATGACCTGCAAACGCCTAGGACTTTTCATTTTCACAAATTGTTATCATATGTCAATCTCCGATTCAATCCCTATTGAAATCCTTTGTTGCGTCAACAATTTATCGTACAAATTGCCTTTTCAGCAGTCAAAATACAACTATTTACAGTGAAAAACTGAAAAATTTCGCGCCGCCATGACATGAGTTGGGTTATTGCATATACAAATTTGGAAAATGGAAACATGAAATCCATTAAGTGTCTGGCAGAGACTTTCCTTGGCAGTAATTGCTTGCCCCAGGGCCTACTCCATTTATACAAACGCTTAAGTGGACATGTTAGCTAGTCTGCCGAGCTCCGAAAAAGGCGACGCGAACGCAAAGACGCAAACATCGGCACCTGGAAGCTGCTCCAGTGGTGCCCAGCTTGCTGTAACGAAGAGCTATTTAATAGTGGGGACCAGGCCAGAATTATCTCCCCGAGCCATCTCCCCCAAGCTCCTCCAGATAAACAGAGACCATTTATGCGCGTAAAAGTCGAACTGCCTCTTGCTGCTTTCAAGCCATTTACACTGTTACCAGCACTGGTGGATCCAGGGAGGGGGCATTTAGGGCCATGACCCCCCAAGGCATTAAGTGGCCTGTTTGCTCCCCCAAACGATTAAGCCTTACAATACAAAGCGATCGGTTATAATGTATAAACAAGACTTTACCTCTTTTCCATGTATACAAGTTTTGATGGAAACAAATAACAGGTCATTATCATAAATAACAGTTAGAATGTCACTGGTCCAGGGAATAAAAC
>VOPJ01008246.1:0-14948 GCA_014673585.1 Semibalanus balanoides
GCCCTGCCCCTGCCACCTGCCACTGACCCCTGCCCCCTGCCCCCTGCCCCCTGCCCCTGCCCTTCCAGCTGCCCATATCTGCACCCTGCCCTTCCCGACCCCTTGCCCCTTACTCCTTGCCCCTGCCCTATTCCTGCCCTACCCGTGCCCTGCTGCTGCCCTGTTCCTGCTCCTGCCTTTCTTCTGTCATGCCGTGCTTTCCCCATGCACCTGTCCCTACCTCTGCCTCGCCCTTGCACCGCACTGCCCTAGAGTTTATAAGTTCACCTGGCGGCAGGATATATAACTAATAGTTACAGATCAGAAACTAGATGTCGGTGTTGTTCAGATTTCACCAGACACGTGAGTGAATGGCTCACGAAAACGTGACCAGGTAAAAACACCCACCAAACAGCGTCCACCAATTCAAAGAAGTAAATCAGGCGATGGTGGTATAATGGTGAGCATAGCTGCCTTCCAAGCAGTTGATCCGGGTTCGATTCCCGGCCATCCAGGTCCCTGTTGACCTCGTCGTCCAACAGCGTACAAAACCAGGTCAGCTTTTTGGGAGGTTTGTTCAAAACTATAATCATTTACGCCTCTTTAGCTCATTGGGAGAGCACTGGACTTCTTGAGCTCTAGCCGGTAGTGGCAGCCCGATTCGAGTCGCTTCTGCCGCTCGCATTTGCTCCTGACTGGATGGCCTCGGCCGGTTGGGCAGCGGGTTCGCACTAAAAGCCAGGTGACGTCAGTGAGCGGGACGGACCCGTGACCAGGGTATGTCGGGCTCGTAAAACTTCCGTTCTTAAAGTCTGCCGCGCCAACACCGAATGCGCGATCGGGTGGTATGTCAGGACGCTGCGAACGAAGCTTCTGCTTAGCGAGGGTCCTGACCTCGGAAAAACCATCAATGCCAAAACATTTGGGACTAAATTTATTTTAAAAAGTGCATTGTAGTTCCTCTGCATTTCGGTAGAACATAGAAAATGACAAAGCAGAAACGGGGAGGGCATGGGGTAGGACAGCAGAGTAAGGACAGGATCATGGGTCCTGGACTGCTTGGCCTCCTCCAGCCCTGTCCTTTACCTGCCCTGCCTTGTCCTGGTGCTGCCTGCCGCTGTCACTGACATGCCCTAGATATGCCCTGCCTCATACCTGCCCTGCCCTAGATCTACCCTGCCCCAGACCTACCCTGCCCCAATTGTGCCCTCCCCCAGCCCTGCCTTGCTTCCTGCCCCAGCCCTTTCCTGCCTTGACTGCCCCAGCCCTGTCCCTGATCTGCCCCTGCCCTGCCCCGTGATCTCCCGTGTCCTGCTTCTGCCCTACCCCTGACCCTGCCCTGCACTGCCCTGGAGTTACTTAGTTCTTCTGGTAATGTAATGGGAATATACACTATACAGTATACATTGACTTCTAGTTTCAGAATTTAAGTGATTAATATATGGGCAGCTGGAAGGGCAGGGGCAGGTGGCACAAGGTAGCAAATATTTCGGCAACTACAAAATATCGTTTTTTTCTTATTCTCGCCTTTCCATTTGTATTGTTTTACTCAGTTTTGTCAGTTTTGTCTTCCAATGTCATACTGCAAACAATGAGATCAACATCCATACCTGCGCTATCCTATTCCTTACCTATTACTGCATAGTGCATGGGTGGAACTTTAATGTAAATTGGGGTTGTAGCTGCAAGTTACAATCACAATAATTTTGAAAATTAACATTACGCCGGCAGCTGATACTCCAGCCAGGCGGATACACCTGGTGACTGTGGGTGACTGTGGGTGACTGTGGGTGACTGTGACTGTGACTGTGACTGTGGGTGACAGAGTTACCGAGGCCGCTGAGGTCAGCTAATCATTCCGCGGAGGTCAGCTGGCGGACGGTGACCATTTGTTTACCACATAACTAGCGCATCTGTGTATTTCTGAAAGCGAAGCGATCGAGTAAAGTCCTGCGTTGCTGGTGTCCTTCCGAGGCCAAGGCCGGTCGATCGAGTTTGTGAGTTGGCTCCTCGTGAACTCTTGTTTTTCTTCTCACTCTCTTTCAGCTGCCCGAGCTGACGGTCAGCAGAGCGGTTAGTCGGATGGCCCTGCAAATCACCAAAAGCAGCAACAACAAGCTGCTGGGCAACGCCAAACTGCTGATAGGTGAGTATAGGAATCAGATCATTGGATAGATCCACCTGCGACGGTCACCTTTATTCAAATGCGTGCGATTATGTTATAACTGCTGCAGGTTGAAATAACGTCGCTAGATTGCACGGTGCTTCTCAATTATTGACAGTAAGCGAGTCAATACTATTCCAAATGTCTGACCCGCCGGTGTACCTGCCAGACCTGGGTGACCGTCGGCGGAGCTGAGCCACTCTGTACCTGATGTGTACCCGTCTGACCCGCCCGGTGCTACCTGCTGTGTACCCGTCTGACCCCGCCGCTTACCCTGCTGTTACCCGTCTGACCGCCGGTGATACCTGCCAGACTTGGTTTGTACCGCCGGCGGAGCTGACCCCCGCTTGTACCGGCTGTTTTACCCGTCTGACCGCCCCGCTGTACCCTGTGTACCCGTCTGGACCCGCCGGTGTACCTGCTGTACCTCTGACCCGCCGGTGGTACCTTGCAGATCTGGGTGTACCGCCGGCGGAGACTGAGCGCTCGCTTTATGTACCTGCTCTGGCTACCCGTCTGACCCGCTCGCTGTACCTGATGTGTACCGTCTGACCCGCCGGTGTACCCTGCACAGACCTGGGTTGTACCGTCGGCTGGAGCGAGCCACTCTGTTTACCTGCTGCTGTACCCGTCTGAACCCGCCGGTTGTACCTGCCCAGACCTCGGGCAACCGTCGAGCGGAGCTTGAGCCGCCGTTGTACCTGCTGTGAAACCCGTCTGACCCGCCGGTGTACCTGCAGACCCTGGTGTACCGCCGAGCAGCCTGAGCTTCGCTCCGCTTGTACCTGCTGCTATGACCCGTCATGACCAACGCCGTCGGCTGTAACCCTACAAGCATGTACCCCCACGACCCCGCAGGGATATGGTACCTGCAGACCGTGGGCTGTACCGCGCGGCCGGGAAGCTGGAAGACCGACATCGCCTACCTGCTTGGCGTTCTCGCTGCGGTCTCGAGACTGCGTTCACAGGGTAGCAGCAGTGCCGCTCTCACGGTCATCCCCGGTGCTTGAACCCGGTGGGACTACCTGAGGCATGTCGACCATCCAGGCTTCCAGAAGTGAGTTGATTTAGTCAGGATGTCCAATCAATCACAACAGTTATATTCTGACACTTGCTTCGTGGCGTATGCATGTACCTTTACGGTACAGCAATCAGAGAGAAGACGACGACCGCTTCAGTTTCTAGACTGATCTTTTATCAGTTGTTTATGGTTTTTGGTACACTCTGGCTTTCTCGCCTTCTGTAAGCCATTGCCGTTTGTTGCATTGTGTGCGACAAACGGTCGTGTTCTTATATCAGCCTTGTCGAGTGACATCGCACAACTGACCACTTTTCTCCCTTCCGCCTCCGAGCGTGTGCTGATGCAGCGTGCGTCCACCTCGACCGGTCCCTCTGCTCCATCAGAGGTCGTGACTATGTTCCCCCATGGCCCGGCCCCCTATCCCGCCCCTCGCTGCAGACGTGGGACGCATGGCGGCGGCATGTACAGAATGAGGTGTGACTATGTCCCCTGGCCCGTGCCCCCCCCCGCCCCGCCTGGCAAGACGTGTACGCGTAACGGGCCGGCTTCGCCGCTGGGCGGAGAGGTGTGGACTATTCCCCTGACCCGTGCCCCTCCGCCCCCCTGCAGACGTGGTGACGCAGGGCGGCCGGCTGGCTGGAGAGGGATTGACTATGTCCCGATCCCCATGACACACGTGTCCCCCCCCGACCCCCCCCCCACGCAGACGTGTGTAGCGCAGGGCCGGCCGGTGCTTGGCGGAGAGGTGTGACTTATTGTCTCCCCTGGACCCCGTGGCGCCCCCCCCCGACCCCCCCTGCCAGTAGCCTTCACCTGGTGGACGCAGGGCGCTCCCGGCATGGCTGGAAGAGGTGTGACTATGTCCCGTCCCCCTGGCCCGTGCCCCCACCCCCCCCCCCCGGCAGACGTTGACCGCAGGGCGGGCCGGCTGGCGGAGCAGGTGTGACTAGTTCCCCTGACCCGTGCCCCCCCCCGCCCCCCCCGCAGACGTGTGACCGCAGGTGCGGGCCTGCGGCGGAAGAGGTGTGACTATGTCCCCTGGCCCGTGCCCCCCCCCGCAGACGTGTGACGCAGGGCGGCCGGCTGGCGGAGAGGTGTGACTATTCGTCCCCTGACCCGTTGCCCCCCCCCCCCCCCCCGCAGACGTGTACGCGAGGGCGGCCGGCTGGCGGGAGAGGTTGACTATGTCCCCTGTGCCGTTGCCCCCCCCGCAGACGTGTGACGCAGGGCGGCCGGCTGGCGGAAGTGTGACTATCCCCTTGGCCCGCTCGCCCCCCCCCCCCCGCCCCCCTGCAGACGTTGTGACCAGGCCGTGGCCCGGCTGGCGGATGAGGTGTGACTATGTCCCCTGACCCGTGCCCCCCCGCAGACGTGTGACGCAGGGCGGCCGGGCTGGCGGAGAGGTGTGACTATGTCCCCTGACCCGTGCCCCCCCCCCCCCCCCCGCAGGACGTGTGACGCAGGGCGGCCGGATGTTCGGAGAGTGACAGGTGGGACTATATCCCGTCCCCTACCCGTGCCCCCCCCCCCGCAGACCGTGTGACGCAGGCGGCCGGCGGCGGAGAGATGTGGACTATGATCCCCTTGACCCGTTGCCCCCCCCCCCGCAGACGTGTCTGACGCAGGGCGGCCGGCTGGCGGAGAGGTTGACTATGTCCCCTGACAAACCGTTGCCCCCCACCCCCCCCCCGCAGACCGTGTGACTTCAGGGCAGGCCGGCTGGCGGAGAGTGTGACTATGTCCTGGACCCGTGCCCCCCCCGCAGACGTGTGACGCAGGGCGGCCGGCTGTCGGAGCAGACCTCTGACGTGGAGACCGTCGTGGCGGACCGTCTGGGCGCCACTCGTGAACAGGTGGCTCAGCAGACGCGTCGCTCTGACATCCTTCAAAGGCTGACGCCGGCGCGGCTGGAGGCTGTGACTTCAATCCTGGAGAGGGCCGGGTACAGTGCGGCGGAGCGGGTGTCCGCCCTGCAGACCGTGTACCACAGCAGACCGGAGCGTCTGCAGCAGAGACTGGAGCTGTGTCGGCGGCTGGGTCGGCCGCACCCCTCGCTGGCGCTGCTGTTCATCGATCAGCACAGGTTCGAGCGGAGGGTGAGGAAGTGGGGCAGGAAGGCGGCACTGCAGGGCAGCGATGCTGCCGCTGTGGTGATTAGTGGTGATCCGACGGTCGGGGAAGTCGGCAGTGATCCGGAGACAGAGGAGGGGAGCGATGTGGACAAGGCTGGAGACGAGACGAGAGAGAGTGGTGGAGAAATGAGAAATGGCTGTGGCAGTGAAGGAGAGCTGGAGGACATGGAGGGAAGAATGCTGGTAAAAGGCGATCTTGAAAGAGAAGAAGCAGCGAATGATGTTGGGGAAGGAATGGAGGTGGGCGATGATTCGAGAGAGGTATGCGATAGATTGGTACACGCTCCTGAGTCGAAAGGAGTTGAAGGGGAAGTACAGACGGAGGTTGAAACGAAACACCGGGTGAATTATATATCGGAAATTGAAGAAAAGGAGGATTGTGAAGGGCTGGAAGATGACCCCGAATATATAAATGGCGATGATATTCTTAAGGAGGAAAAACGTGTCAAACGGGACTTACTAAAAAAGTTCTGAACTTTACACAATCGAGGGAAATTCACTCGTTCGTTTTATTCCAAAATATATCTCGAGCTTCAATGAACTGGTAGATTATTAGCAATATACGTCGTCTCACGTCTCAGTGAAATATAAAGTACGTCTGCTATGCTAGCATGCCGACTTTCAGGCTGATCCCGCTAGATCTTAGCTTTGTTTGATCTGTGCCAATAGAGGACAGGTCCGGCTTGACTGCATGCAACTTTCGATGTATCATTATATTTATACCGTATTACTGGACTGGTTCCCTGTTAGACCATAGCTTATACTGAGGTTATGTGAAAAGTGATACACAATATGCACGATACATCTGTATGATGCAGGTAGCTCATGTCCTGAAATAAAGGGAGTTACAATAAATAATACATCTGCCAATCATCAAGTTTTTTAAGTCCGTTGAGCCGAGCATCCGAGTGACAACGTTCGTTGAACAATGATCATGAGGAAATTATTGGATCGGGCCTCTAACGTCCGGTTTTCCACATAATAACGCAAATATCGGATGTTGTTTTATGCGCTGTTTATTGTATAAATCTGGCCGGAAGTTCGGACCTGGGGCGAACGCATCATTCTATCATTGATCAGTGCTCATCAAAAGCCACGAGCGAATGCACAGTGTTACATTACAAAGCGTGATTCCTTGTGTTGACTGTTGGACAGTGCGCTGTCCCCAACTGAGGTCGACCCACGCTGGAGCACGGTCGCGATATAGCTGAGGAGTCTGCCCTGTCACTCCGTCACTCCGCGACGGACGGAGTGTAAAGCACCAGGTCCTGGAATGAGCTAATGGACCCGGGCATCACATATGTGTAAACCGCGGCAGTACACAGAACATAAACCAGCTGACGGTCACAATACAATGTCCGAACGATCACCAGATCACCCGGTTCGGATCATACGAGTCACAATGCAGCAGTCTACAAAACGCAAGTTGGTACCACATATAAGACAGTCAATATAGGAATCTGTGTTACATACCTAGTGCTAAGTGAGAAAAACGAGGCTGGCAACATCAAGCATGCAGACATTCATTTTCTGACCACGATGAAAGAGTTAAGTCGTGCTCGCTAGCTCGTTGAACAAGGGTGCAACAGCATTTCATTGTGAATACCCAACCATTTCTGTGGCCAGGTAGCTCTTTTTGGTGTCCAGGTCATGGTAGCCTATCGGTCCCCTCTCGCAATCGGCACACACCAGGTACTTCTTGTTGTCCACGGTCTTGCTGAAGCCAATGTTGTAGAAACTGTACATGTCGTCAACTTGCCACCAGCTGTTCACGATGCATGGTTCGTTGCCATCTTCCGCTGGGAGCTTCTCTTCAAATTCTGTGTGGCTGCTGTCGCCCGCGAGGAGGATTTTGCATGGGCAGTGAAGACAAATTGCATTCTTTGCATTTTTGCCTTCAGCTGACACATTGGACATCTTGCAGATGAGAGATGATGACCTACAAAAAGAAAAAGAAAAATTGAAACAAAATTGCTAGTGATACAGTACATAATACATAATGACAAATATGCGCTAATTGCGTGCAAAACATCCGTTTCTCTCATCACAGAGGTAATTACTTTTTGCTTGCAAGCCCCACAGTCACAGCCAGTGTTGGATTTTTGGTTTGGGCTTTTGGATTGTAGTGTAGCATATTTTTGTTGCGTAGCTGTAGTACATTTGCAAAAAAAGTATACAAATGACCATTATTTGGCTACCTCAACATCGTGCTGTTGGACCGGGGGGAGGGGGGGGGGGTGCGGTCGGTCGTCAGCAGATATTCATTTTTATATAGTGAATGGTGTACATATTTTTTCTGTAGCATACTTATTTCTTATAACACAATTTTTTGGGATTGAAAAATCCAACAAACGGGCAAAAATCCAACACTGGTCACAGCCCATATCAAAATGATTTCAAAGTTCACACTAGCCAGCAGCTAGAGTCCTATAAGGAAAAGTAATTAAAAACTAGTACCAAAGTACCAATCTTTGTACCTCAACCTTTAAAACAAAAATGTTGTTCCGTGTAAACCCTTTACACACTACACAGTATCAGGCGTACGAGGATGTGCTGTCAGTTGACACAGTGACATGGCGGTATTTGGCTGCATATTACTTGAATGGTCACAGGCCACAGACTGAGGCAATGTAGTGTAAATAATACGTATCTTAACCCTCGCCCTACGGTGGGCTGACATGTTTGTATTGAATAAATTTGTACTCATGCGATGCATTTTGCTGAAATTGTCAGTAGCTGAGTTCACAACATCATGCGTATCCTATCAAAATTTGAAGTGTATACGACTATTCGATTGTGACCTATGACCTTTTCGTCAAGGTCATGTCAGACCACAATGTGCCATTCACGTGACCCCAAAGGTCACCAGTTGACCTAGATACCCAATTTGGGATGCCTTTGGATTATCCTAAGACAGGCAACACGCTACTTTTTACAGTGTCTCTCTATCTCTCTCCGTTCGGAAATTATACTAAGCGCTTTACTTATACTAATTTGTGGACGTGGTCGATATTAGGTCATTAGGACCTGGAAGGTCACCCGTTGACCTGAAGCCTAAAAATAGCATACTGTTAGATTCTTCTCATGACAGGCAACATGCTGGTTTTTACCGCATATGTTGCTATGTTGCTTGGTTTGGAAGTTAACAAGTGGTCCTGTCAGACCCTCCCTCTTCCTCAATAGGATAAAGGTGAGAAAAGGGCAAGGGTTAAAATGGCAATACTGAATACAAAAATAATATTTAACTTTGAAAGCAATGCTCTTTTGGGGTATTGCCCTAGAATATTCTGGCCCTAGCCCTAGTCTTATTCTGGTTTCTGAAGCCATGCCAACAAAAACAAGCCCAACACCATGGAACTTGAGTATGTTGGTACCTATTCCAAATACTCCAATTCCTTCACCTTACCACCATGTGACCCATGTTGCTGCTCGATCATCACTCTGAACAGGTCAGGGTAGGGCAAACAGCCATAAAGGTTGAAACGCAGTCTTCACGCAGCTGTGCGAAGACTCGCAACAACTGCATGATGTGCGATGTGGGAATATAAATGCACTACTGAAATTAAACAATGTATTTGAATAGGTGCCTACAGGCATCAGCATGCGTTTTCTGCAGTTGCGGAAAGACTGTGTTCAACCTTAATTGCAGACACATCATATCAACAGACTGTCCAGTGTTCACAACTTCACACCATCCATTTGCACTGTACAATGTACATAGAGGATACCAACACACTAAAAACTCCAATAGCACGAAGTCTGGTGCTTGGACAAGTCTTTTATGGTTATTTATACTCTATTTAAAAATAACACCATCCTGGGTATAATAACGATGTTACTCATGTGGGGACCCTCACCAAGAGAATGTCAAGGTAGGTTTTGAAAGAGATATTCAAGCAAGTTCAAGGCCTTAATGTGCACTTGCAAGCACATGCTGTGACTAATTGATATGTATAGTTAAATGTTGAATGGCAAATATGTTGAGAAACAAATGCTGGTATGTGTCAACAAGCTGTGACTGTGTTTTACAGTAAAAATATAAATATGCATTAAAGGGATATTGCCACCTCCAGAGGATTTATAAAAAGCAGCTTAACCCTCGCCCGGGTAGGGCAAGATCACTGCGTGTCCAGGAAGGGGGGCGTACGAACCGCCCCTGGCGTTTTTCTCCTAATTGAGCTAGAGGTTCAATTAAAAACGAGCGTGTTGATTGTGACGAGAGGAATCCATTGACACCAGATTTTAAGGTCCTGGGTCAGTAGGTGACCACTGAGGTCATGTTAAGGACCCAAATGTCACAAATTGTAAATGTGTGAAAATTGAATACTGTTCGAGTCAAAATGGTTAAGGAACATCTAAGTATGCTTAATGCATGCCCAATTTGAAATCAGCATCATAAAATACCTAAAAAACTGCCAAAATTCTTTAAAAAGTTATGTCAGATCATCTGAGGTTAGTGAGTAGTGACCTCGGTCGACCTGTGTAAAGGCATGACCCAGGCCTAGTAGTAGAAGTAAAATGGATCCCAGATTTAAAATCAGCATCACAAACTGTCTTAATGTCACTACTCACTAACCAGTAACCTAACCATCAGAGGTCAATGACCTCAGTTGACCCCAGACAAAGTCAGTTGATGTCACAATGTCAGCGGAAGCCACAACTGTCACCTGGAAATACCTTTGCATATGCTCCTGAGCAACAAACACTCGGAAACTGCACATGTAACAAGGATTGATACTACAGGACGCCAGTTGTGCCTGACATGATCTTGAGAAACAGGTCATAGGTCACGAGTCATGAAAGTTTGCAGTTTGAAATTTTCAGAGTATGTGCCAAATTGTTCAAGAACAGGGTACTTAAATTTTAATCGCGATCGGTTGATAACTACGCGAGTTATTTTGGAAAATCGAGTGGGAATGGCATCCACCCCACCCCCCTCTGCCAAACGGGCGAGGGTTAAATTAATGGTGGAGATCAACAGTCATGACTCATGTATGCTCTTGCTCAAACTTGCCCTAAAGCAATGTATCCACAAATATATTTGTTTAATTTTTTGACTCCAAAACGTTGGTCCCAGCTGTGCTAGGCACTAGATTCATGATGGCCGCTCTCATCCTGTTTGTCTGTCAAATTGGTGCAACTGTTAAATGTCTAAGTGGCAAGTAGTGCCCGCCCAAAGCCGAAGCATTCAAATTCACTGAGACTTACCTTGAAAAGTCGCATCTTGTGTCATAGGTACATGTTTTAATGTATTCGATGGTATTTTTGCCATGATGAATAGAATATATACACAGGAATGATCAATAACATGGCAGTAATATATATTTAAATGGAAAAGTCGAGAAAAAATAAAATAAGGTAATGTCACTTATTTTCTAGGGTCCAAAGTTGAGCCATAGCCATTCTTGCTGTTTTATTTTTGAAAAAAGCTAAGGTTGTAGACAATATAATTAACCTGTGTTATGCAATTGTTTATTTTGCAAGATGTAATGAATGCTGAGAGGACGCCACTATTACAGAAGGAGGTGAATATTGAGGTTACAATTTGCATGATTTGTATGATAAATGATAATAACCCAACAATCAATGCTTTTGGTTGTGCAATGGGGTTGGGGACAGCCATTACGTTTTTGTGCTTAAAAGATGCATCGTATTTTTCTCGATTTTTCGGTAAACTTCTCAATCACAACTTAAATCACCTTCCGTCCTAAATCGAGCAGTTAAATTTTCGTATTTATTTATTAATATTTTTGATTTTGTTGGTGACGTCACAACCTAGTGACTTGTGGCGGGGCTTGCAAAGCCTAACCCGCGCCGTGCCGGGGTGAGGAGGTGTTGAGACATCTCAGTTTTTTCAAGGATAGCGGAAAAACGGTGTCTTCCCCACATTATGTAAACGTATTGACCTCGTTTGTTCGAGGCCTTCAGCCTTCGGCGTCAAGCTAATCCCCGGCGTATGCTTGCCCGCCGCACTTCCCCGTGGAGGTGCAACCTTTTTGCAACAACTGAAACTTAATATTCTGGACTCATAGATATATACTAGATTTAATTAAATAATCATAATTTTACAAAGTAATAAGTACGTACCACGCTAAATATACCCTCCTTATAATTCTGTTAGTCCATAATTTACTATTCTGGGTTCAGAATATAACTCATTTGTGAACAAGGTTGCATCTCAATACCTGATTGTTTACTTGGGCGTTCGGTGCTGACCCGAAAGCTGAGGACCGAAAACGGGAGGAAACTTTCCCACTGCGAAGAGAGCAAAAGCCGGACCAGAACACGGCAGAAATCAGCACTGGTGAGACATCCTAGTTTTTTTCAGGATAGCGGAAAACTTTGTGTCTTCCCCACATTATGTAAACGTTATTGAGCTCATGGTCCATTCAGGTCAGGTCACCAGACAAGGTCACATCGACCCCACCTCCAACAAACGTTTGTGGCGTCGTACACAGTCACAGTTTTTGGCATGAATTGGTTTTACCACTTCAGAATTTCATAAACGTCAATATATATAGGACATTCATTAATTTGCATTCCATTATTTCAGTGACCTAAGGTCGGGTCAACATTTCGTGACGCTCACCATTATAAGTCCATATGGGGAAATATTCAAATGTTTCCTGTTGCCAAGCGATACGCAAGATAGCAATATTATTCCCTTCTGCGATCATGCTCATTATAGAGCCATTCTTGAAGACTAGGTGTCCATTTTTGTTCAGTGGCGGCCCTGAGGTCATCGAGCCGAGGTCATCCAAGGTCAACAACAGTTGTTTGTTAATAACTATTGACACAATGAAGATAGATAAGTGAAACCAACACCATTGTGTTTCGTCAAGGCACGTTTTCAAATATGCATTATGACCTACTTGGGTCACCACTTGACCTTGACCTGACCTTGACCTGAAGTCAAGAATTTTTAAGCTGACCTGTACCTGTTTCCAAATGTTAATATGAGTCGAAGCCGCTTAAAGGGATATAGCACTCTCTTAACTTAGTTTTTGGAAGCTGATAGGATAGGGCCAGCAGGTTGTCGGGGGTGTGGCTGAGAACCCCAAATCCGCAAATTTTTCCTCCAAAGCGACCGGTAGTTGCTGGGAGTTTTCAACGCTTAAAACACGTTGGTCATGGATGTGGTCATACTTTCAAGCGCGGGTCACTTATTTCCCCGTGGGACGTTGTCGCATACGCTCAATCAGTAATTACCCACTTGGGATTGCACTCGCACTTTCGGCTTTTTGACACCGTCGCGCCCAGTATTTCAGTGTACTTGCGTCCGGCTCCCGACCGCCACGACGGTCGGTTCAGGCCTCGGGCACCACTAGTGGTTCACGTATGCGTGCCACCGTCCCTACCCGGCGCGACGAGCGCCGGTCGACCCAGTCCACTCGCGTTTCCAGCCTACCGGTGCACCCATCGTGCGCGTGCCGCACGAGCAGCCTGTACTGGGCGGGGCGCAAAGTTTGCCGTTCGATGCCTCCTTGTGACGACGCAACTGCTTTTCGTGACCGCAAGCATTGGTGTGACGTTACATGTAAACATATTACTTTTTTTCAAATTACAACAAATTTTGACTTTTTTCGAAAATGAAATGCAGAACCGTAAATGCAGTGGCTTCTCCTCTCATCATTCTACATACTTTTCCCAATTTGGGGTGCTATATTGCGCCTTTTAGGAAGAGACAAACACGTATGACGCTCAAAAATAATTAGCCTTGTATTTATTAGGTAAAAAACTTATTTGCGAAACTTGTTTTGCACAAAAAATGAATTTTTACCTTTGATGACCCTCTGGAGCACAAACTATTGTCCTGTGGTAAAATCTAAAAACTCAATTGCGATTGCATTTTTTAAAGCTTTCGACTGCTTTTTCTTGTTTGTTCCTAGCTTTCATAGTTTCCAAGATATTTGGGAGTTTGAAGCAAAAACCAAAAACTCAAAAATCTGACCTTTGATGACCTCTGGTGACCTCGATATTGACTTTATAAAAATACTCAAAGTAACTTAGAATCTGCTTGTTGAGGGCGTTCAAAAGCTCTATTCTGCGTCTTTCTAGCCCTTTTAGTTTTCAAGTTAAAGGGGGGAAAGTTTTGTCACCACCGCGCAGAAAGTGCCGCTGACTTAAGCTAGGCCGTGACGTCACAACTACAAGGACCTGAGCTTAATTGTTATAATTTGTAATCATTTCTGAGTTCATTTTGCATTTGTATTCTTTTTTGTTTGGAGTTTAACTAACAAGAATTATTTCCTTGTTTTTATGAGTCATAAAAATGGTAACCTTTTAAAAATTGGTCCAACTCATTGTCAACTTTGCATCCATTGTCACTTTTCACTTATATTCAACATAATTAACAGCTGTTGCATTATAATATTTTTAAAAATACAATTGAGTAATTTCACTGCAAGTTCAAAGGACTTTAATGCATAAAATGACGCCTTATTAAAGCTCTGCCACTAAAAAGTATATCAGCAGGTTGGAAAGCTCCTAAGCTGAAAGGTGCAAAATATTAACTAACAATTTTAATGTTTTTCACAGGAAGTTTTGTCACATGGTACTTAAATTTGCTTCATATGGCTTAGCTTGATTGCAAGTGATGTCGCTTTGATGGCAAGTGACATGATAAAAGGTTAATTTGGGTGTTGTCGGCTTTCCACTCATATTTGTGTAATTTCATGACACTGTAATTAGCTGCATACATTTTAATTTTAAATTTTGCTGATGGAATGGTGATGTTAAGTTTGCAATATTGATATTCAAAAGAAAGTTATAGTTCGCACCAGTGTTGGATTTCTGACCGTTTTCTGGTCCGGTGTTTTGCTCTCTTCAGTGAGTTACTCCCGTTTTGGCCTCAGCCTTTCGGGTTCAGCGAACGCTGCTGAAGTAAACATCAGTTGAGATGCAAACTTTGTTCACAAATGAGTTAATATTCTGAAACTTCCAGAATAGTAATCTTCTGGACTACAGAATATAAGAAGGGTATATTTAGGCCATGGTACGTGAAACTTATTCACTTGAAAATTATGTATTAATTTAATAATCTAGGTAACTTTCTAGAGTCCAGAATATAACTCAGTTGTGCACAAAGTTTGCACCTCCACGAGGGAATGCGGCGGCAGCATGATCCAGGGATTAGCTTGACCTGAAGGGCTGAGCTGAGGCCGAAACGAGGTACCTAACTCATTGAAGGGAGCAAAGTACCGGGACCAGAAAGTGGCCAGAAATCCAACGCTGGTTGGCACAGAAGTGATTCAAAATCAAAATAGCATGAAAGATCCATGAAAATAGTAAGGAGGCAACTCTAATTTACAAATACTTGCAAAGCAAATGTAATTTTGATCCAATGTGGGGAATTTGGGAACCAGATTTGCAGGTGCAGTGGGACATGCTTAATCTACTGGTCTACACCAAAACTCTATATTGGCCCACGAGGTGGCAATATCCCTTTAAAAAATGTACAAGGGCCAAAAGGGTATTAACAATACAATTATGCAAACCAAGCAGCACCACAGGGATAACGATTCAGAAGGTTAAAAGTCAAAGGTGGCCATTCACCAAAAACAAACTCGCTTGCAAGGACTTATATGTACTCACTTTGACTTGGATTTTCTGATATCGACCAGATCGAGGTAACTGATGCCCACGGTAGTTA
>VOPJ01008247.1:0-14947 GCA_014673585.1 Semibalanus balanoides
ATGTCATATGGTCATGATACCAACAATTTGTTCAACTCGAATTTCATATATCGCTGATATAAGGTTAGGATCAATTGAGTGACCACCACGAATTGTGTGTCGATAACGCTCGACACAGAATGAAGATAAAGACGCAAAACGATACCAGTGTGTTTGTCTTATTGAGACACGTCTCAAAATATGCAGCATGGCCTACATGGGTCACCACTTGACCTTAACCTGAGGTAAAATATCCCAGTTGATCTCACCAGTGAAAATGATTATGATTCAAAGCGCCTGGATGAGACAAACATGACATGATGGCTACAAAACGTACTGCTTTATATTTATTAGTTAACCCGCGTACTGCAGGGGCTTCGTGCCGAACACAAACTGCAGGGGGCGATTTCCGCCCCCCCCCCCCACCACCCTCCCCCGTGAGGTATAGAAAACTACGCAACGTAGCGACAAGCGAAAAACGGAATTTAGTTGCTGGGGACAAGCTCTTTCCAAAAGTATATCAGTATTTTCTTGGATCAGGTCAAAAATGAGGTCACCAGACCCAGTGGTCATCAAAGGTCAAATTTTCCGGTTTTAGTACTTTGCTCCAGAAGCCCCCGAATATCTCGGAAACTATGATAGCTAGGAACAAATGGTAAAGAAGTAATAGAAAGCCCTTGTAAATATTCAATTGACGATTGTCATCATATCTTAGATAAATTCAGTAGTTAAGGCTCCAGAGGTCATGAAAGGTCAAAAAGACCATTTTTGGCAAAGCAGTTTTTCGTGAATAGCATTTTACCTAGCCAAAATAGGTAAATAATTGTTAGCCATCGTGTTTTTCTCGTCAAGGCGCTTTGAATAATATGAATGATGACCTGTTTAGGTCAACTTATTATTTTGACCTCAGGCTAAGGTCATTTGATGACCCAGATAGGAAATGCTGCATATGGGGCAACGCGGCACGACGAGACAAACATAATGGTGTCATCCCATGTTGTCTCTATCTTTATTCTATTAAAATGTATTAGCCAAACAATGCTGATGATCGCAGATGACCTCAGACAACCTTGCAGAGATCACTTAGCAACAATTGTGCATGGTTTATCAACCATAAGCTAAAATGACATGATTCTGTGAGAATTAGACTGATCCAATGCAAATTATTTGAATAGGAAGCATTTGTATACTTTTTCGTCCACTTACAATAGGGAGGTCACTGGTCAGGAAATTGACCTCACCTTTGGTCACCGATACGAAAAATCCGAGAATGAAGAATTGTATGTACTGATAACCGTGTGAAACTTTGCTAGTTTCAAATCTTTCGAAAAGAGACTATGGCTTTGGCACGGACACAATATTTGTTTTTAAGTTAAGGTCACTTCACGTAAACTTGTGACCTGACCTGAGATGACCTGAAGTCAAAACTTTGCCAAAGTGTGGGTTGATGACGCCCGAATAGATGTACGAAATTTTTGAGTCGCTGCGCACCAACCGTTTTCCGCTACTTCGGAAAAACCTGAGGGCGGCGAAAATTAACCCCTGCAGTGCGCGGGTTTAAAACGTTTTTTGCAAACATTGTTTACCCAAAAAAATGATCGTTCGATGACCTGTTTGAACGTTCAACTATTGACCTGAGTTCAAATTTGACAACTGATTATGATTACAAATTTTAAAAGCTTTTGATTGCTTTCCTCGTTTGCTCCTAGCTTTTATCGTTCCCGAGATTATAAGGGGTTTCTGGAGCGAGGTCCTAAATCTGGGAAATCTGACATGTGATGATCCCTGGTGACCTTTATATTGACCTGACCTAAGACAAGACCAAGTACTTTCGATAGAACCTGTCTCGAGCTATCTTACTTTGTTTTTGCATATCGCTACGTTGTGTGGTTTTCGAGATAATAAATGGTTGAAATCCCACCTCCAGTAGCCATTTTCATTAAACTTTTTTTTCTACTTTTTTGCTAAGCGTATTAATTTTGTAGGATGTAAGATTGTAGGTTTGTAGGTTTGTAGTTATAGTTGTATAAATGTGTTCAATAAAACAAAACAACAATTTTATAAAACAAACACAAATAATAAACCTACACATAAAATTGTACAATTCCCGGCTCTATGTAACTGCCTGGTGTGTTTCATAAAGGGTAGTTGAATCTGAG
Organism: Semibalanus balanoides; assembly: GCA_014673585.1. Taxonomy (NCBI): domain Eukaryota; kingdom Metazoa; phylum Arthropoda; class Thecostraca; order Balanomorpha; family Balanidae; genus Semibalanus; species Semibalanus balanoides. The sequence continues at coordinate 2,139 of VOPJ01008247.1, forward strand.
TGCCCAACCAACGGGCCAATTGTACAATGTATTGGGCAAACTAAAAATGCAATCTACAATGCCCACTCGCTTTTTACAAAACATAACTTTTTGTTTTAGTAAAAGCCTGGAAACCATGATGTCAAAGTTCATGTAAGCACTGCAAATCATCGCTCTTCACAAATATTCCACATTGACATTCGCATATGCGAGGTGTTTGTCGACAATTTCTGCTTGAGCGTGAAATAATTTTATTTTTATTTTATTTTCAGAAATCATATTATCATATAGGTAACTGATATAATTTCGGTATCAAATATTTTGTATACATAATGATAATAAATATATTGTTAGCACAGGTAAAATCGGGATAATTTACAAAAAATATATATATGTCTTTCAAGAATCTCAAGAATCTTGTTAATTTGCGATGTCAGCTGCTTTTGCTTCACTTCACTTCACTTACAATCGCTACCAAATCTACAAAGCCTGCTGATGACACTGAAAATATTTGAGACAGAGTAGGGAAATGCTGAATAATAGAGCGTTTTAATTTTAGAGTTTGATGCATAGTGAGCCATTGCGAAACAAACTCTTTAAGCGGCTATTGCGTAGCAGTGCGACCACTTGATGACCCATAGATTGCATATATGGCGACAAAATACTTCAAACTTTGCTCATGGATTGGTGACGTTAAGTTGATGGATATGTCACTGGCAGGAAACAATTAGATCTCTGCTCTATTTTTTTCTTGCCGTTTTCTGTTGCAAAAATGCTCAATAAAAATAGAGGGTAACATTTTTTTGGAAAATATAGTTGTCATAAAGAATATAAAAAAAAAAACATCAGATCCGTTGTGAGAAATGTACAAAAAATATGAAAAAGAGATTGAAAATAGATAAACAGTAGACGAAACTTAACAGTTAAGCTTAATTGACATGGTTGAATACACATTTTTACATGACTTTTCACAAATTTGAAATTCAAGTCACATTTTTATGTTCATCTGTTTTTTAAGACTTCTACATTTTTTTCTTCAAGTTTGCATCTTCTATGACTTCATAGGGTTACGGTACTTTGATATCAGGTGTGGCGAGCTGTTTTTTGTAAAAAGTGCTCATGAAGACGCTCTAATTTTGGAGCGTTAGCATGCATGTCTTTGGCAGGCTCTGACGTCGTCGGCGACTGTATTTTGTTAGCGCTCGATTGTTTAGCGTCCCTAGTGTGTAGGTATCCAAACTGATGGGGGTGCGTGTTTTTAATTTTAACGCGCTCGCGTTTGTAGGTTGTAAAGTTCCAATTACAAATTATAACTACCACAGGTATAATACAATTTATTGATGAAAACGGCTTTTACAGGGCTGGCACCTATCTGAGCCCCTCCAGGGTGCGTGTCACGACAAATTGTACGTCAGTGAACATTTATCATCCTGCAAATCAGTGATTCTCAGCGTCAAGCTTATGTGGTTCTCAGGGTCGTCACCATCGGGGGAGGGGCTAGGGGGACTCTCAGGATTTATCCGCCGTCCACCCTCCCTCCCCCAGATTAGCAGTATTGTAACGTTACCCGTGTGTTTGGAGACCAAACACCTGGCTGACCCGCCAACATCTCACTGCCCCTACCTAAAATTGTGTGTCGGACGCCTTTCTTTATCACTTTCCCCCTCCTCCTCCTCCTCCGCTCTCCCCTCCCATTGCGCGTCCGCAGTAATTCTATGCGGTACAGCGTAACTTCAGGCGTTTACTTCTAGTGCCATCTAGTGACAGGATTATAAGTAGACATTAGGGCTGCAGTGGCGGATCTAGGTTTCTAGTTAGAGGGGCAACATTTTGGCTTCGTTTTGTTATCGAACCGTTGCTGAGCGTGTTTAGGGGGGATGGCGTCAGTTCATCAGAGCACAAACAATCGTTGAGCGGGATTTGAAGATGGCGTCGATTCGTCAGCGTGAGGAGCCGTTGAGCGGTGAAAGGGGTCAAACACATCATTCCGAAGCAACAATCAGAACGTCTTAGAACGGTTGGGATGGGGGGTTTGGAACACATCATTTTCCTACTAATTTGCCATTTGCGGGAGGCATTAACCTGTTTTGGCCCTGTCTAGATCCGCACAGAGGGTACCTGAGCACGCACTTAACCTTATGTTTGCCCCTGCGTAGATCCGTCATGAGGGTACCTGAGGCCACGCACTTAACCTTAATGTTTTGCCCGCGTAATCCGCCAACTAGGTACCCTGAGCCACGCAACTTAACTTAATGTTTTGTCCTGCGTAGATCCGCCAACTGAGGGGACTGAGCCACGCACCTAACCTTATCTGTGGTCGTCATCAGTGCACATACGGACTCTCGGCGCGCTATCAGCGCCATCTCAAGTAGGAATTTGAGCCGTCCCACTCGGGATCCCAACATATAGCCAACAACCGAGCCTCTCAAAGCCGACAGGATGTGGGATAGGCACAGAACACTCTGTAGAATACCAGTGACGCTTCGTCGTCATACTATGTCTGCTTTGGCGGTAGCTCATCTATGCTGTTAATATTTGTGTAATAACGGTTAATTATTTGCTGTGAGGTTCCATCTGCACCTTCTTGAACGATAATTTATTCATAGGAACGTGCCAAGTGTGTGTTTTATATGATGGGAAGTCGAACTCAAAGTTTAATCGGCAATATACGTTTTGGGGGCGTGACAACTGGAGGGGTAAAAGGCATATAATACAATTACTGTGTGTTACAATTGCTAATTAGTCAATGTTTTTGCTAGCCAACAATGGAATCTCATTATTAAGATCCACTGAATGCAGGTGGCAACTTAACGTGTCTCCACAATTCGCAAAGGAATCGCATTGTTAAGTCCATTCGATGTGTGCAATTCATCCACGGGTGTAATGCCGAAATTAATGGTACAGAAATTGGGAAGAGTCAGTTGTACGCGAAAACTACCATCGAAAGTTTAAGAATACGGTACCCATCCTCTCCGACATCAGCGTACATGCTTGCGGTGTTAGCTGCCACGGTAGGCTTCTCTTGTCAGAAATCGCGGAACACATCACAGTTGGCCGTATTCCGGCCTTGAGCGAACTGTTGACCCCAGTAATGACACTGCAGTCTGCAGTCTGCACCAAACGTGGCGCGTTTGTGACGTCATCAATACGTGTCAACACCAGACTCGGCGTCAGCACGGCGAGCGAGTTCACCGCAGGCTATGGCTTGGCGTTCGACAGACACTCACCAAAGCCGAAGCACTGCCACCGCACGGCGATTAGGTGGTGTTACCGAGTCAGAAATAGAGGTGCTCTCTATTCTCTGAGCGCAGATACGGACAGTCGCGAGCTGGCGTGACAACTGAGCAGTTCGGGCGGAGAGAAGTGTTTCAGAGCAGCTCACCAGCGCTAAAGACGAACCATGCCGATTCTAGAGATCGACACAAATGTGGCTCAGGAGAAGATAACTGCGGAGGTGGTGCAGCAGCTTACCAAGCTGCTCAGTGAGATGCTGGGGCTTGGTATCGAGGTGAGATGGCATCAAGGTGAGGTGAGGTGAGGTGAGGTGAGGTGAGGTGAGGTGAGGTGAGGTGAGGTGAGGTGAGGTGAGGAGGTCGAGGTAAGATGAGGTGAGGCGGGGCGGGGCGGGGCAAGCTGAACTGAACTGAACTGAACTGAACTGAACTGAACTGAACTGAACTGAGCTGCGCTGCGCTGCGCTGCGCTGCGCTGGGCTGGGCTGGGGTTAAAGTGGTATATCGAGGTCATCTCAGTTGCTATGGTTTGCGTTAAACATCATGCGAGGTATTGGGATGTTCATGATATTCAGTTTTGTGGGAAGGGGAAGACAACGCAGTGAAAAGTAACTTGGATGATTCCGCTTTGTGATGTTGTTGTTGTTGTTGTTTTGCTTGTCAATGACGTCACTGACTATGACACTATTGTTTTGGAAACGTCAATTATAATCAGTTTAAAATGTCAAGATCACTGATGTCCTAAGTGTGCATCACTACTGAAACTTGACTTGATCCACGATGTCACTTTTTGTCATCACGGCATTATTGTTACAACATCATTTGTTATCATCTGAATTATGACATCAATGAGGTGAGCTAAACGCAATCACTATGCGTTTGCATCCCATATTAGACTGATATAAGACTGACGTATTGGCAGCGGTTATGTGTAAAGTCACATTCCTGACATCATACTGACTTGTCGACAGTAATAATGTGTGACGTCACATCACTAACGTACATCAGACTGACGTCTCTCGACAGTGATGTTGAGTGACATCAAAACACAGAGTTGATGTGTGTGACACCACTCCGCTGACGTCAGGCTGACGTGTCGATAGCGATGATATGTGACATCACATCACGGACATCACATCGCTTATGTATCTTGTCAGTGGTTCCCGGTGATATTCCGTCCCAACCCGCTAATGATGTGGGCCGGCACGTCAGAACCCTGCGCCGTCTGCCGACTGACGTCTATCGGTAACATCAATGAGGAGGCCAACAGGACACACTCACAGAAACTGTTCCAGTTCATGAACGACAAGCTCGGCGTCCCCGGACACAGGTCAGTTCAAGAGCGTGGGTTCGAATATCGGTGACGGAACTTTTTTTTTCTTCTTCTTTGGATTGCCGTGAAGCTCGATATTGATTTTACTATTCACCTTAAACATTTTTAACAAACATAACAACTTAAACTATTCACCTTAAACACATGAGGCGGCGATATGCCAGATTTCTACCTGTTTCGCAATTTTCTAAAAACTGTCGGGGCCTCCTTGTATGAAAAAGGATCTTTTATCTCAATTAAATCGAACATAATAAACAGTCATTACAATGAGTGAATGCCTCTAACTGTAACCATGTTTTCGTTCGTAGTATGCATGTTGTGTATTATAGTCAAAAGTATTTTCCCCTGATGACGTCTTGTTTCTGTTCACAGTATGTGTACAGTGAACTATAGTGTCTCCTCGATGACGTCATATTTCAATTCGAAGGATGTATGTCGCGAACTATACATAGTCCGTTTCTTGATGACGTCATCTTTTTGTTCTAAGTATGTATGTAGAGTACTATTTTCCATTCCCTAATGCCATAATGTTTCTGTTCGCAGTATGTATGTAGTCTACGTTTACTGTAGTCCCTCCCCTGATGCGTGATGTTTCTATGCGCGCGCAGTATCTATGTAGTGTTCTATTGTTCGTTCCCTGATGACGTCATATTTTCGTTCGCAGGATGTATGTACTCTACTGCAGTCCCTCCCCCGATGACGTAGGACACAAGGGCGTGCTGGTCTCGGACCTGAGGAAGGCGAAGTCGAGCTAAATACACCGTCCGTCCATCCGGCTGAACAGCTGACGACTAACGGGGTTCGTCTGGCGAAAATAGTGGTGATAAGAAGTGAAAGGTCCAAGGTTCGAGTCTGGGTAGTGATGGACTTTCAACTTGCTGAGTTGTGGATTGAATTGGATAACTTGATGTGTTTGGCTCACCCGACGAAGCGCTGTAGAAGGCATCATTCCTAACATGCGCCCTGGAGGGCCGGAGAAATACACGCCCTGAAGAGGGTGGATTATCCCCTTCCTCCTCGACCTCGGATCCCGGGCAGGGTTTTGGATGAAATATAATAAATGTTACATGCTTGGCGCAGATCCGACGAACGCCACAGCACGATTAAGGCACAAAATAATTAAGCTGGGAACAATTCGACCACTTTGTATTTCTGTTTGGAAACTGTGTAACCCTGGCGTCTTGTGTATAAGTATACGCGAAGCTGGTGTATAAGTATACGCGAAGCAGGTGTATAAGTATACGCGAAGCAGGTGTATAAGTATACGCGAAGCAGGTGTATAAGTATACGCGAAGCAGTTTGCTATCCCGAACTTTATCTCGGTGCACTAGAAGAAGCCGAATTCGGTGTCAATGGCAGTGACTTTTTGCTCTCGTATTTGCTTTATTGTTGGTGTCTTAGTGAAATGATATGCTTGTAATTAAACGCCAGATTGCACCCTTTTGTGTTTGAGCAACGGTGGATCCAGGACACGGTCATGGAGGGGGTCACGCAGCGAAGCGGGCTATCGGCCTTTGGTGGACACCCTCAGGCCTTTATAGTGGGCCCCCTCAATCATAGTTTGGGCCCCTTCGAGGCCCCAGGGGGTTGTAATTGTAGTCCAACGCACCATGCCTCAAACATCACCCCCTCTGTACCCACCACTGTTTAAGATCAATTGTATTTTGTCCACCTTGGGTGAAATTAGTGGATTTCACACAGCAGTCTCACATAATAGATACTGTTGTGTCAAATTAGTGGACATTTCTGCCCAATGAACGGTATCCTTCAAAAATTGCATCGTTTGTATTTGGTGTATCCGGCTGCTGGCAGAAATATCTTTATTTCGGGATTTTCCAATGGCGTAAGTGTTGCACCATGCTGCCAGGAGATTTGAGATGAGAAAAGTATTGTAATGTCGTAAAATGAAGCTTTGCCTCTGCAGGTGGGAATTTTCAGTAATTTGAATGCAAAATATAGCGAAACTCCTCGTACATCTATAATAGCGTCTATTACGATCACCCGACGATCTATATGGAGAATTAGGGGTTTTGGGGGTGCGCGAGCACCCCCTGAGCTCAAAAGTGCACCACCTCTTTGCCAAAAGCACCCCATCGGATTCAAAAACATCCTCTTACTAGCAGATCACTCCAAACACTTCAAACTCATTCTGAGCGCTGCTGCTCAACTTTGCTTATGTTTTCGTACTTATGTATGTGAGAGTTGAACACGATTGAATTGCTTGGGATCGTTGCCACATCCTTGAACTTGTTTAGTTCCCGTCTGGATGCTCACTGGCTGGATATCGTCTGATTTATGATCGATTTATGATTGATTTATGATCGATATGATTTATGATCGATCGATTTATGATCGACCTGTCGGTCAACAAACTCAATGCACCTTATATAAGCTCCCTGTATTTGATTTGATTATTTGAGACCATAAAATGTGAGAAAAAGGTTAATAAACGTGCTGTCATCTGTATTGAATAAAACAGATGCACTGCCATCTAGCGACATAAACTTGTACTTAAGTTCAGTGGACTTTGCAGTTTTATCTGTAGGAGGCAGACATGTGGTTGATTCTGCTTCAGTAAATCGATTCCGATTTCATGCCAAGCCAGATGGGTCTGATTCCGATTCCGATTCCACAAGATAGTTCACCAGGGGAGTTGACTCCGAATCTGATTCCAGAGCATCTCAAAATATTGATTATAAATTTGATTTCATGAGTATGCTACCAGTAAGGCACCGTAGTTGGCGATGAACGAGTGAGTGCGAAGGAAATGTATGGTGAATTTCAACTCGATCAGGTAAGTAGTATCTGAGATACAAAAAGAGTGCACACGTGAAGAGGCACCCACCCCTGACTAATGGAAAAGTGGCGGATGAGGCACACACCAAATTGGAACACAATCGGTTCAAACGTCCCTGATATATATAACAGGGATGTGCAGACTGCGCACGTGTGCACGTGCAGAGGCAAACATCCTCTGACTAGAGAAAAAGCGGCGACTGAGGGTCCCTAGCCACACACCAATTTACACTATCGGCCTAGCCGTTGCGGCGTTTTTGCGACAAAACACCTTTCGACACCCCTCACGCGGCATGCACGACGCACAGTATTAGTCACCCACATGAGTCGGCACTGGTATCAAACAGGGTAGGTTGGATGGGGCTACTCATAAAAAAACGCTTGCCTCAATCGGACGCGCATTTGCAAAGATATGAGCTTTTCAAAAGCGTCGCCACGGGTCGGGTCGGGTCGCTCATACTCATATTTTTTCCCATATAGCACGGAAAGACGAGCGAGCGCTTCACGCTCGCTTGTAATTAGGGAGTCGATTCTGAATCCGATTTTATGCCTATGGCTTCTAGAATGTTTGATTCCAAGTTTGATTTCATTGATTCCACTTAAGATGAGAGAAAATCTGATTATATCCTTTCCTTTGTGTAAATGACATGAGTAGGACAAATATTAATATCAAGAATAGTATACAGGCATTTTGTTGTATATATATTATACAATGTATATATATTATCCTGGTATACAAAGGTATACAGGCATCACCAGATGTTATCAAAGGGTCAATTATTTCTCGGAAAACTAGCGGTTATCTTAGAAGCAACGTTAAAATACAAAAAAAAAAACAAAAAAAATAAAAGGCCCACAAGACAAAGAGGAGCAAGCTGCCGCTAAAATGTAATATATTGGCGGCAAGAGCAGAAAAAAATGGTAAGATAAATAAAAAAAAAAAAAATCTATGGCCATAAAAACACCTAATACAAGAGACAAGCGAGTCAGCACAATCAGCCAAAAAAAAAACCTCGTGGCTCCGCTTATAATGAAAACAAAAGAAAGAATAAAACGGGGCGAAAGGGACAAAAAAATCGCATGAAAAAAGAAAAAATAGACAAACTACAGACAGATGAGATGCAGCAAAAGAGCATCCGTCACGTTAGCCATTGGAATTTTGCGAATCCGCAAATATTGTCCTCAAAATTAACTTCAAAAGTCAATTAGTTTAGGTTCTAGAGGTCATTAACAGTCAAAAATGCTAGTCTTGGCAAAAACATATTTTTCGCGAAGATAACGTTATACATAGCTTACCGCTAAGCAAAGATAACCGCGATACATGTTTATGCCATCATGTTTATTCTCGTTCAAGAACGCTATTGAAATGTGGTTAATTGATCATGTTAGGTCATTACAAAAAAAATGATATCAGGGTCGAACGTGCGAAGTGGGTGTGGACTGGTGACCCAATAAGTTATCATGCTGCAATGATGCAGGGAGGATGTGTCTTGACGACGCACAAAAACACATTGGTTGAAAGTTACCAAGACTTAGTCCTATCTTCAACTGTGAATGTTTCAGTAGTTGACGAAAGAGCCTGTCATATGTTATAAGCAGGCTGGCTTGGTTGTGACTGCGGATGACCTCAGATGACCCCGTAAGGGTCTCTGAGCAAAACCTTGCACTTGATCATACATAATATCCTATTAGAACTATTTTCCAGAATTTAAATGGACTTGGCCGATAATCGTCCACACAAAGGAACAAGCTATTTAATATTCTTTTTTTGACACTATAAAGGGAGGAAACAAAATTGACCGCAGCGCCGACTCAGGTCACCGATACTGCCAATAATCTGAGATTACTTATTTTGTAGATGCTTGATGGTGGGGTGGAAATAGCGAGGAAAAGCAGAAAGAGACCGTTGTGATGTATTCCTAAAAGTTGATATTAGATCCGGTCTATAAACTGGTGGTCAGCACGACCCGCAAAGCTTTTGGTGCACAGCTCTCGGGCTACACCTTGACCTGACCATGGTGACCTGAGAGCCCCGTACCACCTGATACGTAACTTGAATTGTTCTTCGCAAAATGTGCGGAAATTGGAATTGATGATGATTAAGTTTTTAGCTTAAATTTGGCGGCACGCTTCGCGCATCCGCGCCGTTGGTTTCGCTCGTCTTAAAAAGAAACAGGAGTAGTGGCGTGATTCACCGCTCCCCATGGTCGAGCGCGGGATGCATGATGAACGACCTTAAAATTGCGTCTGTTCGCTGCTGGCAATTTATGCTGTGTCAGTTTCAGTAATAACGTTCAAATAGCGGTGGTGAGCTGACAGTTTTTTAAAACAATAAAATATTGGTAAGAATGACATTTAATTATGAGCTATTGAGAGCGCAATTTCGAACTTATTGCACAAGACATCGCCATTATGGCACACCAAATTATACACAGGAAGTCGGCTAGTGTCTGTAAAAACAAGCACTGACAACAGGAGGGTGTGCACCCTTATGCAAACCAAATGCGCATATAGAGAGGGATACGTTTGTTTATTGCCTCCCCTAGATCAGTAGGGTCTGCTGACGAGAGTATTTTTGAAAGCTAGGAGGGATCACACTTTACAGGATCAGTAGTTGTTATGATCATCTACAGATTGCTAAAATCGTGTTGACCATAGGTCAATATCCTCAAGGTGATCAATTAAGGGAGTAGAGTCAATCTTCGTTGCGCTCTGCAAAAAATGAGCGGCCTTGTCAAGTGTAGTCTACGTCACTACGTAGGGTGCATTTGTGACGTTCAGTATCATGCAATGTGTCCTCTGAGTTTGACGTCAGACGGAAATAAATTAAAAACATACATACAAGTGACTTGTAATAAAATGCAAATAGCATGGTGATAACGTATAGTCTACGCCATTGACTGATGAAAAGAATTATCGTTCTGGGGACATAATCACGTCGATAATAACTCACAAGTGTGGACACGGCGGAGGCAGGACGTGATGTCATCACAGGTGAAGGCGGAAGGGTGTGGAGGTGGGTGGGCGATCAGCACGTAGGTCGAGCTATCCCCAGCGGTCAGCGGAGATCAGCGTATCAACGTGGCGATGTTATATTTTATGTTGTTGTATTTATTTGATGTGTATATGCCACTCCACGACAGATAATGTACATAATTACAGGGAGAATGGGCAAATGTCACATGCTCGCCGATCTGCAACGTATAATGATGAATTTAGCTCATTTTTTAATTAATTAATGCAGTTTTCGGCTTCATAAGTCTTGAGTGGGATCTGCGTTACCCCGCCATACTTCCGCCACATTTCGTCGAAAAATTGAGATATAACGATTTTAGTGACGTCACTACGCGCGAGTTTGACGACAAAATCAGCTAGATTTTAACAGACCGTATAAATGTCATACGTCGTTAAAAATGCAATGCCAAAAATGTAAAAAGATTACAAATGAAATGGGCTGCAAAATAGAAGTCTCGGATTTTTAGGGTTTGTTTTTTAGCCTAAAAAAACGATTTTGGGAGGAAAATGGCCTCAAAGTCAATATTTTGTAACGTTTTCACGAAAATAAAATAATTTGTTTTGAAGAAAGTTATAAAGAAAAATATCAAACAAATTTTAAAGCAATATCTATATTTCTGAATTGTATATGGCTCTCTTAGTACCTATGCCCATTGATTGCTATTATAAGCAAGTGCTCTGCTTTTAATATGATCTAGGTTTATTTAGCCCAGTGGTTTTAGCCCTCCCGACACAATTACCTCTCTTCAGCAGTTCGAGGAGGCAATTACCCCACCTTTCAAAACTTGTTCCGATTTATAAAAATAGCGTTGTTTCCCAATGTGTTGGTTGCACCTGTTAGCACAGTGCCATTGGAGCGTCGCAACTCGCAATACGAACTGAGGCTGAAAGTGCACATGTAATTATTAAGTTGTATTGACCAATTTATCAGTTATGGGCTTCATTGCCGACAAGGCGCAGGGAAAAAATGTATTGTTAGCCGAGGGCTGCATAAAGCTGTATTAGCGCAGCATTTATGGCTTAACTTCACAGGCTTTCGTTACCCCTGCAGAAGGGTCCCATTCCCCCAAGTGGGGTCATGACCCACCGTTTGGGAACCATTGAATTAGCCGAAGGTTTGTATGTAAGCATAATATTGTATATATTTAAATAATCTGCCTGATAGTAAAGAGTAAGGGCGGTAAGGTGCTCCTAAAACGCAAAATTTATCAATGCGCACGTTGGGAAGGTTTTTATTCATGTATGGAAAACAAATCATCCAGGAAATCGACAACAACGACATATTCTTTTCTCCGGTGTTTTGGAAGGTAGCCATGCGTTCTACCCTTTCTCAGTTGCATGTATGTTACCATTTAGCTGCTGTTGTCTGCGATCTCTGGGACGAAACAGTATGTTTATACTAAAAGTTCATAAAGCAAGGTAACCCCTGTGGCGCTGTGGTGTTCATGGAAATGTTTAACACGCGCATGGCCTGATGGTTGATTTCCGCTTCCTCCCATTTTGCAGAAATAGTGGCAAAAACAGCGGCGCGCAGGGCCAACAATTTTGGCACAGCTGTTGGGGAATCAATTACCAACATATCGTGACAATTTGAACTCGGGTAATTGCAGATCAGGTCACCAGACCAAGGTTATATATTACCACACCTCCCCCAAAATCGGTCTACCAAAAGCCACAAGATTATATGCTGATCAATGTTGTACGTGCAGGATTTTCCATAAAAAGGTATCACTAACCTAAAATAAGTAATATCAATTATATATATAGTGAAACTAGTAAAGTAATTATCCTTAACATCCACGAATTTTAAGTCAAAATGAGAAAATATTCCAAATCTTTATATTTTTACAAGGATAAGACAATAATATAAAGTTAAATTCCCTTCTGTACATGATTATCAATAGGCCTATCTTGATAGACCGAGGCCGACGGTGATTTTGTTTCTGGGACCCACCTGCAAAGAGTCCGCCGAGGTACATACCGAGGTCACACCACCTATACTAACTGATTTTTTTTTATAAACTATCGACAGAAGGAATGAAGTTAAGTAAAACTAGTGCTAATGTGTTTGCTTCCTCGAGACACGTCTCTCAATATGAAACAAGACATACGTGGGTCACCTCTTGACATTCACCTGAGGTTAGATTTTGAAGTTGATTTAACCTGGTCAACATGAATATGATGTAACGTGCCTCGACAAGACAAACACGATGGAGTCAAAATTATTTCCGTATTTTGTTAGGTATAATGTTATTTCCGAAAAAACAGCTTTGCCCAAAAAGTATTGTTTACCTATGATGACCTATGATGCCTTAACTATTGATTTGATCTTTACTCTGAGGATATGTTGCCGGTTGTATTCTTCAAGAGCTTGGGATTGCTCTAGTTTGTTGGTTTTAGCTATCATAGTTTCCAAGTTAATTTGAGGCTTCTGGAGCGAAGTCCTAGAGTTA
>VOPJ01008248.1:0-14946 GCA_014673585.1 Semibalanus balanoides
CCGAAGGACAGGCCCTAACAGCCAAACACGTCATCGCTGAGAGGTAAGCGTGGGAGTCTGTTGCTAGGGACAGAACTTCTGTTATCCACATCTCTTCATGACATACAATTAGATAAAATTATTCCAATACATCATCATTCATGTTACATAAAGCTATTGCCCCGTTCGCAAAAATATTATGCAATAATAAATCGAAATTCTGCACGATTCGGAACATAACTGCCTATTATCGAAAAAAATATATACGTGGCTCCTCCTAGTGACAATCCCTTACAGGAGACCCTGCCGGCGATGACAACTGGCACGGCCCGGTTGTGGCGGTGATGACAACTGGCACGGTTCCGGCCGCTGGCAGCGGTACACCCAGGACCGTCCCGCAGTGCGAGACAGGTCTGAACTATGTCCGCCAGCCGACTGATGACTGATGAGACTGCCAGCCGGACCCACCGCGCAGCACTTCTCGGGCGAGTGCACCGAGCTACCGGCCACACCCGCTGCTCCGACGGTGGGCTCTCATTCCACAGCCGTCTAGCCGGTGGTGGTGGGAGCCCCCCCCCCGGTGGTGGTGGGCGCCCCCCCGGTGTTGGTGCCCCCCCCCAGTGGTGCTGCCCCCCCGGCTGGTAGTGGTGGACCCTCACCCCCGGACGGTGGTGGTCCCCCACTCCCAGTGGTGGTGCCCCCCGGCTGGTGGTGGTGCCCCCCCGGCTGGTGGACCCCCATCCCCAAGAGACTGGATTGTGGTAGACCTCAACCACGCCAGTGGTGGTGCGCCCGGCTGGTGGGTGGGGCACTTGACTGTCGTGGTGGTGCACGGCTGGTGGTCCCCCCGGCTGGTGGGTGGTGGCACCCCCCAGCCCGTGCTGGGACTGGACTGGGCTAGCCACTATTCTGTTGGGTCGTACGGCGGGATAGGGTGGACGTGTCCTCGTGTTGGGCAACCTCGTCGTACTGAGGCGGGTAGTCGAGGTAAGGAGATTTTCTGGCACTCGGTTGGACGATGGGGCACGACTGGTCGATTATATCTACCTTCGCTCACTGGAGAGGAGCCGTGCGCCTATTCTAAAGAGGGGGGGCTGCCTGGCCGTTCGGTGAGGGGAGAGATGCTATGGGTCAAATCAGCGACAGTTTGGGCGCTGGTGGTGGTTCTCGCTCTACCGTTTGGCGCGGGGAATGCGGCCTGTCCTTGAACTTTGGGGCGCCGTCAAGCGCAGCGCAGATACGCTAGATATAGATAAATGTATGGAAGGCCCAATGCCGGTAAGGGGTTATTCGCTTGCAGTTGGAAAGGCAGGTTTCAGTATGAAATAAAATGATGGATATAATGCCTACGATATAGAAAGCAAGACAGATGGCATGTTAAGTCACAAAGAAGAGAGTGTTTAAAGAATATATTTATGTCACGGGTTATTTTAGTGAGATAATAGCCATGAACGTTCAAGGCTGAGTTTTCTGAGACATGTTGTTATGCCCTATTATCTTTTAACATAGCAACAGAGGTGGATTGTTGTGCGTGTTTCTATATAAGCAGTGAACGATTACCTATCCTCAAGGTCAGTCTGTTTCCAAGACTCAAATTGGATTACTTCGTGGGAATATTTGAATATAGGTTGAGTTTGGATTTAGCGCGAGATTCCTCTGCTGCTGCAATGTTCCAGCAGTTGTCTTTCCTTCGTGCTGGGGTCGGTAGCCAGTTCCTCACACCACCTATGGTAATATGAGCTAGGTCGCGTTTTTAGGACAGAGCCATGTCATCGATGAACCGATATCCGAAGGATCAGATTTCATGGCAATAGTTTGCCTTCTTGGTCTTGCAGCTCGTATTTGTAAGCAACACCTTCGGTAACGCCGGGAATGAATATTTCCCAAACACCGGTCTGGCCTCTCATCCGCATGCAATGGCGTCTACCATCCCATTCGTTGAACTCCCCGACGACAGATACTCGTCTGGCTTCGGGAGCCCAGACAGCGAATTGTGTGCCTGCTACCCCTTCATGGGTAATTAGCTGTGCACCTAATACATTCCAGATATTTAAGTGGGCGCCCTCGCCTATAAGGTGCTCATCTAAAGCGCCAAGAACCGGGCCAAAGCGGTAAGGGTCTTCTGCTTCCCAGACATGTTCATTGGCAGTCATCCGCAGCCGATATAGGAAATCATTAGGCTGATCTTGAACTTCGCCTTCAAATAGGCCTTCAGCCTCAGAGTTTGGCTTTAACTCAATTATAGTTGGTTCAGAATCTTTGGATTCTGTGGGAGCAATAATAATCTCAACTTTCTGTGCCTGAGGTATGAAAGCTCGAACTATTTGCTTGTCTTCATAAACATGACGCCCTAGTACTGAGAAAGGATCAGGGTGATTGCCTGTTGTTATACTTTTTGCCACATTTGGATTTAGCATCGCTAAATATTTCCTTTTATAGGTGGATCCCTTAAGGATTGAGTCATTAATTCAGTCGGTGCATAGCACCGACCAACTTTAACTAAGGGGCTAACTATAGGTCTAGCTTCTTTCTCTTGAGCGATTTTGTTTTCCAAATCTCACTGGCATAACCTTGTATGGTTCTATCAGATGAGAACCATCCCATACCAGCAGTGTTTAGAATTGCCATCTTAGTCCAACCATTGACGTCTTGGTAAACCTTATCAACAACTCTCTGAGTATCATAGTAACTGTCAAAGTCACAAGTTACCAAGAAATAATCATGATCCCAAATATTGCGTAATAATGCATCATAACGATGACTATCGTTTGGCGCAAACTCGCCACTGGCTATTTGATGCAATACTCGGCTCAATCTAGGGCTAGCATTGATTGCGTTACGAGCATATTCATGCTCGGTTCTACGGCTAACAACTTCTGACGCAGTCAAGCCAAACAGGAAGAAGTTCTCTTCACCAACATGCTTCTCTGATCTCTACGTTAGCACCATCTAAGGTGCCGATAGTTGGGCTGCCGTTTAACGATAATTTCATATTACCGGTTCCAGAAGCTTCCTTACCAGCAGTTGATATCTGCTCTGACAAATCAGAAGCAGGAATCAATAACTCAGCCATCGATACGTTGTAGTTCTCTGGGAACACTACTTGCAGATATTTCTTAGTTTGATTTGGAATCAATTGTTTAATCCGCGAAGCAACACCTCGCTTGATGACGTTGGATAATGCTCTTCGCCATGACATAACCTGGCGCAGCTTTACCCCCAAACAACTTCACTCTCGGTGTCCAATTACCATTGGGATTATCGCGAATTTCGTTCCACAAGGCGATCGTTTCTAAGATGTTCATCAACTGACGCTTGTACTCGTGGATACGTTTAATTTGCACATCAAACATTGCTGACGGATCGATCTCAAAGCCATCACGCTCTTTAAGCCATTTTGCCAAACGCTGTTTATTGGCGATTTTAGCGCCACGGAATTGCTCTTGGAAAGAAGCATCTTCAGCATGTTCCCGCCAGCTGTGATAGCTGCTCTAGGTTGTCTGGCCAATCGGTACCAATGGTCTCATTGATCAGGTTTCTGAGTGGCGGATTACTTGAATACAGCCAACGTCTCGGGGTTACCCCGTTAGTTTGGTTAGTGATGCGGTCGGATAAGCTTTGTGGCAAATCAGAGAAACCGTTTAATTTAACTAACGTCTGAGTGCAAAGCAGAAACACCGTTTAACGGTATGCCGCCCCATAATAAATGCCGAATCACCCATCTTTACAAATCACCGTATCAATGTACGAATACCAACTGCCGGTGGCAAATAAATGGGTTTCCTGGATCATTTCGATAATGCGATGATGTCTAGGTAGAATCTTGGCAAACAAACCCTCTGGCCATCGCTCTAGCGCTTCTGGCAACAAAGTATGATTGGTATAACTCAAACATTTCCGTGCCATCACAATAGCGCGATCCATTGGCATGTACCATAGACGTCAGCAAGTAACGAACTAGCTCAGGTCCGGCAATTGCTGGGTGGTATGCATTGAGCTGAATGGCAACGTATTGATCCAACTCTTCCAGCTTATTGCCTTCCGAGAGAAATCGTCGTAATAAATCTTGTATTGAAGCTGAGGTGAAAAAGTACTCCTGCTTTAAGCGAAGCTCTTTACCATCTTGCGTTGGTGTCATCTGGGTATAGTACTTTTGAAATAGTCCGCGCTAAACGCTCCGGGGTATTCGCGCCGAACATAATCACCGCGATTAAAGCTTTCTAAATCGAAAATCTTGACAGGTTTTGCGGCCCATAATCGTAATGTATTAGCCCACTTAGCCTGCCAACCCACAACTGGTGTGTCATAAGCCGATGCCAAGACAGTCTCTTTAGGATGCCAAACGACTTTGCCCTCAGATTCACTAACATAGCCTCCGAAATGTATCGGTAGAGACCGCCGGGCCGCTCAAATTCCCAGGCATGGCGTTGAGGCCAACCACTCTTCAGCAACTTCAACCTGCTTGCCGTTTTCAAAATGTTGTTCGAATAGACCATGTTCATAACGGATGCCATAACCATAAGCTGGTATAGCAAGGGTTGACAGGCTGTCTAGGAAGCAAGCTGCTAGTCGTCCTAGACCGCCGTTCCCTAGTGCTGCATCTGGTTCATCAGCGACTACTTTTTTATAGTCCTGACCAAGACTCTGCATTGCCTGCTCGGCAATTTCTTCCACGCCCAAGTTAGCGGCGACATCTTCAATCAACCGACCAATGAGAAATTCCATTGAGAGATAATAGACACGCTTACCTTTTGCTTCATAAGTTTTCCGAGTACTTTCAAACCAAGGGTCAACAACCAGAATCTCGGAAGCGATAGAGGAGAGACGACATCCGCCAATCGTAGTGTTGTCGCATGTTTTGGTGTCTTTACCAAGAGAGTTTTTGAGGTGCTTCAAAATTTCGGCTTGAAGCGTCTCTGAGTCAATTTTGGGGATTACTTCATTCATCATAATTTTTCTTTGGTTAGAGAGATAGCAATCAAGGTGATCTCTATCTTATCGGTTAATGTGTTGGAGAAAGCAAATATTTATCTATATTAATTTAATCACATTCATCTCGTTTAAGCGACTTTAATTACTGCTAAGAGAAACAAATTTATGCGTCATTATTCGCAAACATTTACAATGCTTGTCTATTTTTCCCTATGTGCTTATAGTTAACTTGAAACACAGGTTAAATCAAACATCAATTCCGCACTGTAAATCATACTCACTCATAGAATGAACTCTGTCAACACCATACTAAAGCTAGTCCCAGTACAAACCAATCTAATGATTATTTCATTCAAAAAATACATGAATTGTAAATAATGGGTATTTTATGACGAGTATAGAGAATATATTAAGGGGAATGACAAAAGACTCATAATAATAAGTTTTATAGTTAAGAATATGAGTAAATAAATTGTTTTCAGTGAACGGAACTGCAGATATCTCTGCCTCTGACTATTAACGAAAGGGACTGATAAAAAGGTTCCGAGCAGTGATTAACAGACTACTCACTGAGGGATAGCAAAAAACTCAACAAGATCCGACAAGTTTTGACAGTGTCGACTTAAATAAATGAGATAAATGAATAAAACTCGACAAGATACCTTGTTATTATTGTTTGACGACGACGACATCACCGCCCTTTTCTACCCACTCTGTAAATCCACCCGCTAAATGAGACACATTTTGCAGACCACAAGTGTTTAGCGGCTTTTCCCAGCCAGGCTTTGAACGCCCCTGCAGCACAAATAGAAAATGAAACTCTTTTAGGATTATCTGCGTCCTGCGAAAACACCCGCTTGTAATAAGGGCATTGAGGGTCAATCCAGAACTCCAGCATTCCTCTTGAGGCATGATAGGCAAATGGGATTTTGCCTGACTGCCACAACTCGCGAATGTCTCTAACATCTACCAGTTGATAATGATCATCGCCATCTCGCAATCGCTGTTGCAAGCTTTCGACCGTATACTCATTAATCTCTTTTACGGCGTCTTCGATTAACGCTTGATAGCCCATATCTGCTCCTCTACTACAAATCTAGTTAGTCGACCCTGAAAAACTCTTCAAACCTATGATAATAGGGTGAGAATTGGTTTTTTCTAAAGGTGCTGGAAACTTCGACCAGACGTGTAAAATAGTTCTTATTCTTCTGGTCGAAATACTCAAGATGTTAACACCACGTACTCCTTATCACCAAAACCAAACCTATTTTGGCACCGATCCTTTTGCTTAACAGCTTGACTCCCTGACGATCCACTGGCTGAGGTTGGCCGCAAGAGATTCCCTGGACTATATTTCGATGAAGCCTTTGCCAAACACTACAGCACTACCACTGGCGGCACCAGCTATACCGATAGTTGATGGTAGGCTTGCCTCCTGCTGAAACAGCTGGGAAAACCTGAGCGATGAAGCGGTCGTTTTGCAGTGGAGCGCAATCCCTCTATCAGCGGTGTTCGTGGTTAGTGCGGGAATTTTCCACGTCACTGCCTTGCGGATAGTACCGAACTGGTCAACGTTTGACATCGTAATCGGCAAAGAGGGCTTGAGCTGGTTTTTTCAAATGAGTGTTGCACTACACGGTCCGTGCGGCACTCGAGCTACAGCGTCAACATTGACAACGACCGTGCAGGAAAAACATTACCTATCCGACGGATAGCAAAGCTGGCGATTAAAATAATTAACCGTTGAAACAAACTGGCCCGGGATGAGGGTATTCAGCAAGCGCCGGACTTATGTGAAGGAAGTAAAAAGCCTGTCGTTAGCATCGGAATATTTCGTCACCTTAAAAGACGGGCTAAAGCTAAAAAGGCCCTGAAGCGTTTTACGTACGATAGCCGGTGTACTGATCAGAGACTGCGCCGTCAGCTCAGCGCTTACTGCTTTTTGAGCATTATCAGAAAGACTTTCTTCTTTTACGAGCGCGTACTGTTCAACAGCCTCAAGATAAACACACAATCTACTCACTACATTGAGCCAGCGGGTTTACTGCATGGCCGAAAACGGCAAAGATCATGTCGCTTATGAGTAATGGGCAATAAAGTGTCGTTGCCAGCACGCCGCCTAAAGGAACATTTATTGTGGGCGTTGTCACAGTCCATGAAACCAACGTGCAACGACAGTCATTACACTGCCAGCATACTGGCCCACATAGAGAAAGAGCCCGGGGGAAGCAGCCACAACAGGCAGTCCTGTGACCGAGGTATCGGGGCAAACCACAGGTAAATAGTACCTCCATTGTTTGTGCCCCAACCACCGTTGAAAAAAGATAACCGCTATCGAGCGTGGATTAAAAAGCGCAAACAGTGTCGAAGACGCGCGGGGCCATTGACACCCATTTATGTGGGGCATCTCAAACTGATTTCCGACTATCACGCAATTACCTTAAAGGCATGACAGGCGATGAGATCAACACTGCTGTTGGCAGCGACCGCCTGGAACTTTGAAAAAGTGGTTAAACACTTTTTTTGGCGCTACTTCATAGCGAGGTTCTGGGCTGGGTTCATTGCGTTTGAAACAGCAAGGTTGGCATAATCATAAAAAATAGCAGGGTACTCGTTTTAGGTAAGAGCGGCCCTGAAGAGTTTTTCAGGCCGACTAGGTATTATGTTATTAGAGGTAACTAGATGACAACACCTAACTATATCTAACTCAAGCACTATCTTAACATATTGAAAAAATGGCTGTTCCTGAATCGATATTGGTTATAGTACCTGAGCTGATGGTGTTCTTTAGCTGAGCAGCATCAGCGGTATCTACAGCTGTAACCACGGGAATAAAGTTGCGGGTATGACCATGCAGATGTTTTATCTCCGAAACTTCGCCAGCGACTATCTCGGTTACCTTTTGCTCCCAAAGCACCTCATTGTCTTTGCCAGATTGGCAAGCAATGTCTTTTGCTGCTGTTGTTCTGCTTGTAGGTGCATTATTTTCGAGCGTTGTTTTTTAACCCCAGGTTCAATTTGATCCGGCATGGTAGCTGCTCGGGTTCCTTCTCTGGTTGAATAAGGAAAAATATGGGCGTGTAACAATGGTAACTCCGCCAGCGCCGATAAGCTCAACGCAAAGTCCCTGCTCTGTCCTCGCCTGGAAACCAACGATGATATCGGTACTTAGGCAAAAAGAAGGAATAGAAGCTACAGCTTGGTCCACCAGGTCTAAGAAACTTTGCCGTTTGCAGCGTCTGGCCATTTTTTTGAGTATCTGATCACTGCCACTTTGCAACGGTAAATGCAGGTGAGGCATCATTCGCTTGTCAGAATATAGCGGCAAAGAAATCATACATCCAAACCCAAGGCTCTACCGAACCCAAAGTAATCCTCGGCAACAGAATGTCTCTGCAACACCTGCGCTAGCAAGTTTACTTAAATTGGCTATTGATATCGCTTGCCATACACCGCCCAAGTGAACACCAGAGATAACTACCTCTTGTATTCCAGCTTCAATGGTAACGATTGATTTCATCAATAAATATCCGCAAACCGGTTACTGACCTCCGCACGTCGGCAATGGGTGGACTATGCCAAAAAGTACACTGATAGCGACAAGCCCGTCCTGTGCTTTGATAAAATGCCCGACTTCGGCCTCGGCTATAAATCCCAGAAGACCAGTCTGTACTCAACTGACTAGGCGCCGCTGGTTCGCCTAAAAGATCTATGGTTTGACTGACCAATTCTGATTTTTGATGGTTGTTGCCACCATCAAAATCCTAACCCCAGGCTCGCCCTCTTCTGGCGACACGAACTTAGGTAACAACCCGAAGCAATTGTCTTAGCTAGCGGTTGCTTTTGTTGTAACTGACGAATTACTTTACGAGATTTTTTGACCGCCTCTTGAGTAACGGCACAGGTATTGATGACAAAGCAATCAGCTTGATCTGGCTCCGCTGTGACAGTGAAGCCTTTATTGGTGAATTCATGCGTCCATTGAGCCAGTTCGGCTTCATTTAAACGACAACCTAGAGATTTTAAATAAACTTGGTGAGACATATTTGGGTTATTACTCTGACATATAACGATAACGTAGAGAGACTATTTTACAGCTATTGTTACTTAGTTGAATTAGGGCCAATGAAATATATCGAAATTTAACGAAATATAGCGAAATAGTTGGTGTTAGTGAGATAAATTTATTTTGTCACACAAACTGTCATATTGAGCCACTATGATACTGCCCAACAGAGCGACTAGGCTTCTATGCAGTCGTCCGGTCAGCGAACAATTTTTAAAATCACTCGGAGGCATTCATGCTCAAGAAAACTCTACTTACCACAGCGACTATATTCTGCTTAGCAGGATCAGCTCAAGCGCGTGACACTATTTCTATCGTTGGATCATCGACAGTATATCCTTTTGCAACCGTGGTTGCCGAGGTTTTTGGTAACAAAACGGCGTTCACTGCCCCTAAGATTGAGTCAACTGGTTCAGGCGGAGGCTTTAAGCTTTTCTGTGCCGGCATCGGTGTTGAGTATCCTGATTTCACTAACGCTTCTCGTGCAATCAAAGCCAAAGAAGTTAAGCTTTGTAAAGACAATGGCGTTACTGAAGTTAGCGAAATTAAGATTGGTTATGACGGCATTGTTTTCGCCAACTCTAAAAAAGGTCAAATTGTAGACTTGAGTCGCGAGCAGATATTCAAGGCATTAGCAAAATTCGTTGAAGTTGATGGGGAAATCGGTACCGGAACCCTTATATGACACTGGTCCTGATATTGACATCAGCCCTACCGCTCAAAATTGAAGTACTTGGTCCACCACCGTCTTCTGGAACTCGTGACCTGTATGTATGTGAGGCACGTCTCTTGGGTAGACTTTTGTTGAGCTTGTAATGGATGAAGGATGCGCTGAATCTGAGACAATCAAAGCATTAAGAAAACGGACAAGCCAAAATTCAAAGAGATATGCAACACCATGCGCGAAGACGGTGGTTTTGTGGAAGCTGGCGAGAATGACAACTTGATCGTACAGAAGTTAAATGCAAATCCAGCGGCCTTTGGTATTTTCGGTTATAGCTTTTTAGATGCCAATACTGACAAAATCCAAGGTGCTCTAATTGATGGCAAGCCACCTACATTTGAAAATATTGCTGACGGCAGCTATGCGGTATCGCGCCCACTGTTCTTTCTATGTCAAAAACCAGCACGTTGGCACGCATTCCTGCATGCATGAGTATGTTAAAGAATTCGTCTCTGACGATGCCATTGGCGAAGAAGGCTACTTGACTGACACAGGCTTGATCCCTTCTCCAGAAGACGAGTTTTTGAAGTATCAAGAAGTTGCTAAATCACTCACTGTATTGGAGTCGTTCACTAAATAAATTGTAGCGCTACTGCTACTCTAGTTAGTAAACAAAAATTTGTTACAAATAATAAAGGAAACGGCCCTAGCGTCGTTTCCTTTATTTTAGTAAATTAAGCAAATCTCATTCAACCTCTATTGAAACACACTAGAAATATATTATATGGCTGCAATTCAACCCTTCGCTAATGGTTACCTTTTTTTATTGCTCATAATCCTTAGTTCAATAGGTTATGTGCTTAGTGCACGAAAAGCAGATCTTGCCGTTGCTGGGGACATTAGCAAGCTACATTCTCTGCCAAAATACTTCGGCGGCTACACTGCTCTATTAATATTCTTTCCAGCCGCTGTGCTGTTTTTTGGTTGGGTAGTAACACAAAACAGTGTGATCACCAAATGGTTGTCGATCAGTTACCGAACAGAACGTTATTAGACGCGCAAAAAGCTTTTGACTTGGGGTTATTCTTAACAGAAGTCAGAAACCTCACCTTCAATGCCGTACCGACTACCGATAGCGCCGTGATCAATGCTGCAAAAGACTATGTCGGTTATTACAATATTTCTGGTTGGTTGATGATTGCCTCAGTCATATTGCTGGCACTGCTGTGCTTTGCATTGGCCTATAACCAATTAGTACCCCATTTTCGAGCTCGAAATCGAGTTGAGTTTTTGATCAAATGCTTTCTTGATCAATCTGTTCTGTCATCGCCATTATGACCAACCGTCGGCATTGTTGCCTCGGTATTATTTGAGTCATTTCACTTTTTCAAATTAGTCCCAGTGACAGACTTTTTATTTGGTACCCAGTGGGCACCTGGTCCAAACGCCAATGCCAAGTATGGCGCTGTTCCATTGTTTACCGGCACTTTACTGATTACCGTTATCGCGATGTTGGTCGCAGTGCCTGTCGGACTGCTCTCTGCCATCTATCTCGCTGAATACGCCTCGCCTAAAGTCCGCAGCATCACCAAGCCGTTATTGGAAATCCTAGCGGGTATCCCAACCGTAGTTTATGGCTTTTTTGCCGCTATTACCGTTGCACCGTTTATCCGCGAGATGGGTGAGTCTGTTGGACTTGATGTCGCCTCAGAATCCGCATTAGCGGCAGGCGCTGTAATGGGTAATTATGATTATCCCTTTCATATCATCTGTCAGATGATGTGATAAACGCTGTGCCCCAGAGCCTGCGTGATGGCTCCTACGGTCTCGGCGCGACTAAGTCAGAAACCATCAAGAAAGTGATATTACCAGCGGCACTTCCTGGAATTGTCAGTGCGATATTATTAGCTCTCTCTAGAGCCATTGGTGAGACTATGATTGTGGTCATGGCAGCAGGTTTGGCCGCCAATTTAACCGCCAATCCTCTGGACAATGTAACCACTGTCACGGTACAGATTGTCACCGCTTTAGTCGGCGACCAAGCGTTTGAGAGCGCACAGACTTTGGTGGCATTTGCCCTTGGTCTAGTGCTATTTGTTGTCACTCTACTACTAAATGTTGTTGCTTTAGTAATTGTTCGCAAATATCGCGAACAATATGACTAAAACTATCCTGTAACCATCAATATAAAACTGTAATATTTTCAAGGCATATACATGACTGCTGCAACCAACACCACAGACTCTGCATCTGCTACACGCATAGAGAAGCAGTCAGCTAAAAGGCTGGCAAAGCGGCATCGGCAGGAACGAAACTTCAAACGCATGGGCTTAGGCGCTGTGTTCTTGGGCCTGCTATTTCTAGTAATACTGTTCACCGATATTGTAAGCAAAGGCTATACCGCTTTCATACAAACCCAGATTCAGTTAACGATCGATTTCGATAAAACCAGAATTGCCAAAAGCGAAACTGATGATGGTGAAACGCTATATAACGGCAACTATCGCAAGCTGATTAGTGATGCGCTATATGCTGAGTTCCCAGAAGTCAGCACCCGCAAAGACAAGAAGCTACTTCGCAGTATTATCAGTAGTGGTGCACAGTATGCTCTGCGGGATCTAGCGGTTAGCAGAATTGAAAGTACTGACGCAGCTGATGACGGCACTGATTTGCTACGCAATATTGAAATCGGCAGCGGTGTTGTTAACCCGGACTCAGAAGCTTTGCAAGCAACCCTGTTTCAAATCAATCCGAACTATATCGGCAAGCAACAGTCTATCTGGTTAATTGCAGATGACCTGTTTGACATGTACCACAAAGGTTTCTACACCTCCGAAGGCGAGGAAGCTAATCGGGTAATCAAAGATAACTATGAAACTTGGTACAAGCAATTAGTGGCTGATGGAAAAGTTCGCAGTGTCTTTAATTTCGACTTTTTCAGCAATACTGATTCAACCAACGCAGAACTTGCTGGCATTTGGGGGGCAATGAAAGGCTCTTTTTATGTGTTGCTGGTCACGCTTCTGATATCGTTCCCGATAGGCGTGGGCGCCGCTGTCTATCTTGAAGAGTTCGCCCCAAAGAACCGTTGGACTGACTTGATTGAAGTCAATATCAACAATCTAGCCGCTGTACCCTCTATTGTCTTTGGCCTGCTAGGCTTGGCTGTTTTCTTAAACTTCTTTGGCCTACCGAGATCTGCCCCGCTGGTTGGCGGTATCGTGCTCAGTTTGATGACGTTACCAACAATCATCATCTCCAGTCGGGCCTCATTAAAGTCGGTACCACCATCCATTAAAGATGCCGCTCTAGGCATTGGCGCCTCGAAGATGCAAACCATCAGTCACCACACACTACCACTTGCCCTACCCGGCATGTTGACCGGCACCATTATCGGTATGGCACAGGCACTTGGGGAAACTGCTCCGCTGCTAATGATTGGCATGATTGCTTTTGTGGTCAGCGTGCCTTCCGGTATATTTGACAATGCGACTGTAATGCCAGTGCAGATCTTCCTATGGTCAGATTTGCCAGCCCGTGGATTTATGGTAAAAACCTCAGCAGCGATTATGGTGCTACTGGCCTTTTTGATCACCATGAACGCCGTAGCGGTAATCTTAACGTAGAAATTTGAAACTCGTTTGGTAGCGAGCAAGAGCGCATCGCCAACACCCCAATAAAGCCTTCTAAGCAACACAGACAATACGATAACCTAGGGTTAGGAAATACCGAAAATTATGTCCAAAACAGAACACGATAACGACCGTCAAAGCATCGCCGCAGAGATTATTAACGACGAAAACTTTACAACGATCGGTGACATTACCGCCAAAAAACCACGGATGATCTGTGACGACGTCAACGTCTATTACGGTGAAGTCCAAGCAATCAAAAATCTCAGTATAGAAATTGGGAAAAACGAAGTGGTGGCATTTATTGGCCCTTTCCGGTTGCGGTAAATCGACCTTTCTGCGCACGCTTAACCGTATGAATGATACTATCGACATATGTAAAGTTACCGGCAGCCTAAAACTCGATGGCGTTGATATTTATGATAAATCAATTGACGTTGTAAGAATACCGTGCCAACAGTGGGCATGGTATTTCAAAAGCCAAATCCATTCCCAAAGTCGATTTATGAGAACGTCATATACGGCGCTAAGATTCATGGCTTAGTTAAGAGCAAAGCTGACATGGATGAGCTAGTTGAAAAGAGTTTACGCAAAGCCAGTCTGTGGTCTGAGGTCAAAGACCAACTCAACAAGCCAGGCACTGGCCTTTCGGGTGGACAGCAGCAGCGACTTTGCATAGCTAGAGCAATTGCGATCAGTCCAGAAATCATCTTGATGGACGAACCCTGCTCAGCGCTAGACCCTATCTCAACGGCAAAAATTGAAGAACTGATCAGTGAGTTAAAGCAAAACTACACTATTGTCATAGTAACCCACTCTATGCAGCAGGCTGCTCGGGTATCCAGTAGAACAGCGTATTTCCATTTGGGTAAACTGGTTGAGGTGGGAAAAACCGAGGATATATTTAATATCCCCAGACACAAACTGACCGAAGACTATATCACTGGTAGATTCGGCTAATTTGTGTAGATGATATTGATTTAAATTGGCTTGAATTAGCTTGAATTTACTCAAATCGAGTTATAAATTAAGGAACAAAAATGGATTTAACACCACAACCACATCACACCGTCAGTAGCTTTGACGATGAAATGAACAAACTCCACGCCCAAATTATGGAAATGGGTGGTTTGGCTAAGAAGCAAATTCAAAAAGGGTACATTCATCAAGAAAGAAAGACATTGATTCTTGCCGAAAAAGTCCTCAAGCGCGAAAACAAACTCAATAACTTTGAAGTGAACCTTGATGCCAGCGTCAATAGAATTATCGCTCTTAGACAGCCTATGGCTAGCGATTTACGCCACATCATGGCTATCTCAAAATGGGGTTTAATGCTTTGGAACGCGTTGGTGATGAGGCCAGAAAAATCGCCAAAATGACCACAAAGTTCTATGGCAGTGACAACCGCCACCCTAGCTCTGGCCTATTGAGAGACGTAGACAACATGTCTGCACTTTCGCAGGCCGCCCTGGGCGATGCACTTGATTGTTTGAGTCGCTGGGACAGCGAAGGCGCACTAGCCGTTGCTAGATCTGATGACGACATTCAGTTAGCTTTCTCTGACTCTCTGCGCCGCCTTGCAACTTATATGATGGAAGACTCGAGGAATATAGGCCATGCCATCGACGTAGTCTTTTTGCTCAAAGCATTAGAGCGAGTTGGTGATCACGCTA
>VOPJ01008249.1:0-14945 GCA_014673585.1 Semibalanus balanoides
GCATCGCATTCGGGTTCACAACATAACATGGCATTTTATTATTCAGTTTCGCAAGAACTAAGAGCCGAACGACGACAGCAAAGCTGATGCAACATTCACCAGTACGCGGAAATGTCGCGCAGTGAATTACCTAACAAATGACACCACTCAGTGGGGCATGGCAGCTCTGGTCTGCGCACTGCATCTCCTCACGGTGACACAGAGCGGTGGCGGGGCGGTGAGGGGCGTTTGACACAGAGCGGTGACGGAGCGTGACGGAGCGGTGCGGGGCGGTGACGAGGGCGGTGGCGGAGCGTTGACACAGAGCGGTGACGGAGCGGTGACGAAGCGGTGACGAGGTGACGGAGCGGTGACGGGGCGGGTGACAAGGGGCGGTGGCGGAGCGGTGGCGGGGCGGTGACAGGGCGGTGACAGGGGCGGTGACGGGGCGTTGACACAGAGCGGTGACGGGGCGGTGACGGAGCGGTGACGGGGCGGTGGCGGAGCGGTGACAGGGCGGGGCGGTGACGGGGCGGTGACACAGAGCGGTGGCGGAACGGTGACGGGGCGGTGGCGGAGCGGTGGCGGGGCGGTGATGGGGCGGGGCGGTGACGGGGCGGTGACCGGAGCGGTGGACGGGCGGTGGCGAGCGGTGACAGGGCGGGGCAGTGACGGGGCGGTGACACATGAGGCGGTGGCGGAGCGGTGACTCGGGGCGGGTTGACGGAGCGGTGACGGGCGGTGGCGAGCGTGACAGGGCGGGGCAGGTGGCGGAGCGGTGCAGGCGCGGTGCCGGGCGACTCGGGAGGCACGCGGTGTGGATGGTGGCGGGGAGCGGTATGGGAAGGGCGGTGGCGGAGCGGTGGCGGGCGTGCGGGGTGGTGGCGGTTGGTCCTTTGGGCGGTGCAGTGGACGGTACGGGGACCCTGCTACACCAGTTGCCACCCCGAAACAGGAGAAGAATGAAGAAAGTGCTATCAACTGAACCTTGTATCACCTAATGGTGGAAATTCCTTCCTCTACTAAAAAGAAAGAAAGAATGAAACAGCCCTAGGGTGAGAGGAGAGGCGTATCTGGGCAGAGCGCCGCGGGCTCTGAAGGGTCGGAGGGTCATTTTTGCCGTCAGCGCAGTGACCGGGCAGGCAGCTGTTGTCCTGCTGTCGTCTGTCAGTCGGAAGTGGTGGACTGTCAGCGCCGAACACTGCACCTGACAGCCGACAGAGCTGTCATAATTGGTTGGTCCAGGAGTGGCGGGCGGTGTGGAGCGTTGGAGCGTCTGAAAGGAGGCCGACGGCCTCCTAGGTCACAACCAGGCTAACTGGACTCACAACCAGGCTGAACACCATAGTTTTCAATGGGTGCCTAAGCCCCAAGCCAAGCCCAGCCGAAGCCCATGAACAACAAACCCAGACCCAGACCAAACCCATTCAAATTCATATTATTGAGACCCATGCCCGGTCCGGCCCATCCATATTAAGCAGATTATCATTTGTTTACAAAATTTGCAACCATTATCCTAACATATTTACTTGCATGCCATTAACGAGAAATAATATCAGGCACCTGTGTATTGCTGTGGCTTTTGACTCATCGAACACTTTTCGGTCAACATTGTCGTACTGGATCAGATTTTGGATCGGACATGATTTGGGATTTTTCAATCTTTCACCACTGCAAAGTACCTACTTACCATGATTTATTGTTCTCATATAATTATAAAAATGTATTGTTTATTTGTCCTTTATCATTTATTTGTTATTTACCTGATTAAACATCTGGTTGTCAAGTAAAAATAACGGCTAGCGACATGACTCAAAATTTGTATACCCAGGCCCACCCAGTACCCATGAAAAGTCGCAAAATACATACCCAGCCCAGACAATCGGAATAATTGAGTGGGCACCCATGGGTGCACCCGATCCACTGAAAACACTGCTGGACACTCAGTGCACAGAGTCTAGTGATTGACCAGCGTGGCCTGGCAGGGAGGAGTTGCTATCGTCAGGAGGTCCAACTAACTCTTGACAATTTGGTTGTAAGTATATGTATTATGTATGAAACGCTGTCCTCTTAGACTTTAAGTCACCACATAATTGGATCCTTCACGGCACTACGGATTGCAAAGTTGATGAGCGAGTCGCTTGTGGTGAGAGCTATTATACCACGGTGCTCCAGAGTTCAACTGTATGATTAGAAAGTCGTATCCGTATCGGGTCTATCATATCAGCGATTCAGCTTGTGCCGAGCAAACAAAGTCAGCTGTGCATCTCCTATTGAAGCTGTTGCCATTTGTGCCAAGCTTAGGTTGTTTGAGAGGAGAAACGTCCCATATTCCATCACAGCTTCAGCAACCAGTTATCCTATTGCTTCGAACCAGGAGCTTGTTCTTATTTAACATGGACGTTGTCTGCTTGTATATGACAACATCGTCATAACTGTAGCTATTACTGACACTATGAATATGCTTCATCACTGTTGTTCGTGAGGGCTGGACTCGACAACATCAAACACGTTCGGGAACACTGACCGACAAACACATTTGCTCGTCTTATGCATTCGAGCTATTAACGGCCTACTGGCATGGCTATGTAAAGCAGAGTGCAATCATTATACGAGCTGTGACGAATACCCCTCTGGCTCTTCAGAAGAGCCTGTGCTCATGCATATGCTGGAGTCTCTAGTTATTCTAAACTGGACGTCATTTTTATGATTTTTCTTGAAAGTGAATTTTTCAGAATATTTTATATATATTTTCTTCTCTCAGAATATTTCAACTTCTATAACCACAGCTATCTATCAATCAATTTTCGCTATCGATCACACTACCGATACTGGGTGATGCCTGTTCTAGTCACCAAGGACCTATAAGCATCTTATTTCAGAATCTGAGGGTCACGTCAGCGGACCCTACACAAACAGTTCCATCCACGATGATTTACGGCCGCTACGCATCTTCACTCCTGAGCATAATATTGGAATCCACCTTTATTCACCTCCGTCAGTTATTCCTCAAGAATACACTATGCTGTTTATCGACCAGCTGCTCTCCCAAGGCGCGCACCCCACTCGACCAAACCAACACTCCAACACGACACGAAACACGCCACACGCAGGGCCACATCCTCTGCAGATTTCAGTCGCAGGTCCACATCCTCTGCAGATTTCAGTCGCAGCTCGGCAGAACACTGGGCTGTGTCGAGCAGACAGTCTGATCACCTTCCCACGGCGGTCGCTGAGAAACGGTGAGGGGGGAAAGTTTGCACCCAGCTGGCCGGCTTCCGGGCACTGCGCGATAAGACGCTCTACGCTCATAGGTCGGACTCTGCAGCTATTGTTCTTAAGACAGACCAAAGACAGACAACGGCCAATGACTACTTCAGGGGCTGCTAATTGGTGGCTTTGCTGGCATTTGTTAATATTGTGAAAAAATTCAGCCTCGTCATTCTTCACGCTGGATTCATCGACTGCTGCTTCGTTTTAGGAAGATCGGTTCTCATTCTTTATTGATGGACCGTGAGCACCAGCCGGCCTAATCTGATGACACTGCAGTGATAATAATTGGGGATTACGGGCACACTTACTGCTGCCGACTGCAGTCCTAATATGGCGGCCATGCCTGCCTAAATCTGACGTCTTGGTCAAGACCACGGTCATAGACATTGCCAGATGAATCAGTTAGCATTGGTTGATTAGCAGTTAAGTAGGTTCAAAGACGGATCCAGTCGGGGAGGGGGAGGGCAACGGGGCCATGCCCCCGAACTCCGAAGACTGTTCAAGGGAAGGTAAACCATGTTTTGGTCATCCCCAAGCAGGGAAGGAATTTTAACAATTTATCGTGAACATTGTATTTGCAGCAGACAAAATCCAGCCATCCAGAGCCAAAAACAGGAAAATTCGCAACTATGCGGGAAACAAGAAAATTTAGAAAAACTAGCAATTGGGAAATTTTGAATAAACAAAAAGCAGCTCTATTATTGTCTGGCAGAGGCTCTTCTTGGCGGTAATTCCTGACCACAGGGCCCACTTCTTCCAGAAAATATTTCAAAATATTAGGGGTGGGGTCGAAAATATTTTAACCCTCGCCCGGGTAGGGGGGAAACATGAACATGGCAGGATGCCACCCCTTCGGTTTTTCCCAAATAACTCAAGTAGCTTGTAACCGATCGCAATGAAACTTTTAGTACCCTACTTTTGAAAGCACCTTACTTTTGAACAATTTGACACATACTCTGAAAGTTTCGAACTCACAACTTTAATGACTCGTGACTTATGACCTGTTTCTCAAGGTCATGACAGGCGAAACTGCGTCCCGTAGGCCGTAGTATCGATCCTTGTCACTTGTGCAGTTTCCGAGTGTTTGAAGTTCAGAAGCAAAGGTGTTTCCAAGTGACAGGTGTGTCTTCTGCTGAGATTGTGACCTAGACTGACCTTTTCTGAGGTCAACCGAGGTCACTGACCTCCGATGACCTGACATGAACTTTTTTTGGAATTTGACAGTTTGTAGGTTATTTTGTGACGCTGATGTCAAATTTGGCAAGTATTAAGCATACTAAGATGTTCCTTTACCACTTTGGCTCGATCAGTATTCAATTTTCACACATCTACGATTTGTGACATTTTGTTCTTCAACATGACCTCAGAGGTCACCCATTAACCCAGGACATTAAAATTATATATCAATGGCTTCCTATCGTCACAAACAACATGCTCGTTTTTTTAACGAAGCTCTAGCTTAATTAGGAGCGAAACGCCAAGGGGGGGGGGTCGTACCCCCCTACCCGGACACGCAGTGAATTTGCCCTACCCGGGCGACTGGCGAGGGTTAAAGTCTATTCTTTCCATGTAATGTCATAGATACAGTGTTAAAACCGACAAATCTATTAATTTCTTCGGCTTCCAATCACTCACTTGGCCCGCGATAATAAGTCGACTCAACTTTGATTCAGGTGAGTGGTGACTCAACTCTGACTCAAACGAAAATATATGTGACTCAACTCTGACTCAACTCAATATCATACTTTTTTACTGACTCAACTTTGACTCAACTCACTTGAGTCAAAGTAGAGTCAAATTTTATTCTAGACTCATGAGCCGAGCACAACCCTTGTCACCACTTTCTGAAAGTGTGGGGAGGGGGGGATGGCAGGACGAAGTCATTCTTTAGTCGATTTTTTCCATGCAATGCCCATAGACGTAATGTTAAAATCCGTAAATGTTGGGGGACGCCTCCCACTCGGGGGGAACACGTCCCCTTCGTTCCCACGCTTTCGACGCCCATGAGCTTGTAAGTAAAAATGTCATGCAAAAGCTGACAGATCTCATAAGGCATCGTAGCGTGGTTTAGAAGATGATACGGATCTAAACTTACTCAGCGTGGGGGTAATATATGAATATTGTTCTAAGCGTCTCGAACGAAGAGGTCCATTGATAGCGCAACCCCAGTTCACCATTTATGACTAACTATAATACTACACATTTTATAACCAGTTGACACTTTCCAAAATTAAAAATCAAGATATACAATACGGTATGCATGTTTGGGAAAATATAGAGGAAATTTTGAGGGTCCCATTTGTTCTTGATAATAAACGTGTCCTATTGGTTCTTGATGATAAACGTTGGCGAAGTAGTAATTCTACGCTGGTCAGATGATTTGATTTTCTCTACATATCTTAGTCAAGTCCAGATTTAAGCCCGGTAGTCTTAGAAGCTGTGTTATTTCGCTTAAACTATCCCGTCTGTTGTAAAGCCGCAAATATCTTTCTTTGAAGAGCTGGTACTGGAATGATTAAGCTGCGTTACTTTGAACGTTCGGGGTCCTGT
The DNA here is from genome assembly GCA_014673585.1 of Semibalanus balanoides. Lineage (NCBI taxonomy): Eukaryota > Metazoa > Arthropoda > Thecostraca > Balanomorpha > Balanidae > Semibalanus > Semibalanus balanoides. The sequence continues at coordinate 5,803 of VOPJ01008249.1, forward strand.
ATTACCACTTCTCATGGTCACATCAACACACTGCTATTAAAGGGACACTCCCACCTAAAAAAATGTGTCAAATGTACGTCGTTTGTGGTGCAAAATAGGAGGTGAATGCTGCCGAACACGATTATGACATTTGTTTTTCACAAACAGTGCTCAATTTCATAAAAAATAAGTTTTAATATTTGGGCTAATACGTCATATGAAGGAATTTTTGGGAAAAAGACAACCTTCACGCTGCCATAAGTAAGACTAGTGTATCGACTGTAATCAACATTTAGTAAATAGAGACTACGACATCGGCTCAGGGCCACCATTCAAATACATTGGGGACTGGGGATTTACAGACTGTCCAAACTCGAATTTCCTCTGTGGATTCGACTTCAGTGGTTTTTAACTTATACCATACATAATTTCCAATGCCAAGCACGCAAAATGGCTATCTCAACTCAAATCTTATGTTAAGGTGGGACAGTCCCTTTAATTGATGAACAAATAAGCTGTGGTGCATCAACAGTTAGCTCCATGTTTTCAATTGCATTAGTCCTCCTCTAATCGATTTCTTGCTTTACCTTGTAGGCGTTCCATCTTGCACTGTTTGTGCTTACCTCGCAGATATTCCCTTTTTACACTATTTGCTAGACATCAGTGGTTTACCTTAATCGCAGAACACGCTGACATCCCAGCCCAAACAACCGACCCGCTCTATTCCCATTGCACAAACATCGTTAGTGACCATTGCCTATTTACAGAGCGCAAACAGACATCATCTCGGGGGGCCCGAGCTCAGTCGACCGACGCTCCTTCGGGAGCGCTGGCCTCCGTCCTCCACTGCCGCGTCCCCGACCAATACGGCGCGCTCGACGCTCGGTGAGCGCCGGCGGCGGCGACAATTTACCGCGTTCATTGGCGGTGACGGTGTCCGGCCCGAGCGGATCCGAGCGGATCCGAGCGCAGCCGAGCCGAGCCGAGCGTCAGCGGGGCCGATTGGACCGATCCGGCTGACGTCGGAGGGTCGGGACGGCGCCGGTCAGCCGGCAGTGGAGCCGCAGCCGAGCCGCCGACTCAGCCGGCCAAATCGCCAGTGAAATTGTGCCACCCGACCGTCACTACCAGCCCGAGCGGCCCAAACGGCCCGAGCAGTCCGACCACGCCGAGCGGCTCGGCGGCAATCGATGCGTCGGATCAGAGTCGGAATCGACGAGCGGCGACTTACCGAGCGGGCGCCGTTTGGCGATGCAAACACGCGCCTCTCCGGAACGTCGGTCAACAGCGGCTCAGTCGGCTATGGCTAATCCGCCTACGGTCTCCTGAAGAAAGGCCGGCCGACGCAGTGGTGCGAGGATCGGTGGACACGAATTTCAGCCATCGAAGAGTGGGACAAATCTGCGGCGAACAGCCCTTCTTTTGTTCCTATATTTGACGGCTAAATTTGTGATGGCTTGCGAGGTTCAAAATATAACATTTCAATTTACGGTCGGGTGGATGTATTGGCTTGTTGACAGCAGTGATCATCCTTCACGCTATAGCTGTGTTCGCAGTTATAACACGGTATAATACCCAGTAAGCTGTGACGCCTAGTAGCCGTCTTGTCCTGATTTCCAAGTGAGATACAGGCTAGGTGATATAATCGTCCTGCATCGCTAGTTTCGCTGACCTGAGCTCTCATAGCAGACACCCGGGCGTCCTGTCACGACATCCCCTAACGCACACGAATATTGCCCACTTTCCGGAACTGCCGCTCAAGTTAAACCTGTTGTAATTAGTTAGGAACAAGTGTGCATTAGGAGCGCTCGTAGTTAATGCCAGCAATGTCCACAAGTAACTTCACTATGGGATTTCCCAGAGACGTCTTAAAAGGCTTAAGGAAATATCATCGAAATAGCGCAATCACAATCACGACGAACCCTATTACGCAATATACGCATGTCATGCATTCTTCTTTATACTGCCCTTCATTGCAACCCAAAATACAAATGCGAGCAAAAAACGTTTTCTAGCGTTTTGCCGATCTTTAAGCGCTCAAAAGATATCGACCACTGCTTAGCATTCACACACATATCTTGCGATATCGTCAAAAATTGCAAAACCTGAACATTTTACAATCACCGAACAGGCACCCATACTTTGATGTCACGAATTGGTATGAAAAAGCCCGACTCCTGTGATGAAGTGCCCCAAAGAGGCGTCCTCTGACCACCCTACCACGGCCCGCTCGTGTCCTCCGGCGCTGTCATCCTCTGCTGGCAGGCTGCGGGGGTGCAGTGCCTCACTCCACCCCGGCGCTGTCATCCTCTGCTGGCAGGCTGCGGGGGTGCGGCGCCTCACTCCACCCCGGCGCTTGTCATCCTCTGCTGGCAGGGCTGCGGGGTGCGGCGCCTACTCACCCGGCGCTGTCATCCTTCTGCTGGCAGGCTACGGGTGCGGTTGCCTCACTCCACCCCGGCGCTGTCATCCTCTGCTGGCAGGCTACGGGGGTGCGGTGCCTCACTCCACCCCGGCGCTGTCATCCTCTGCCGGCAGGCTGTGGGGGTGCGGCGCCTCACTCCACCCCGGCGCTGTCATCCTCTGCTGGCAGGCTGCGGGGGTGCGGCGGCCTCATCCACCCTGGCGCTGTCATTCCTCTTGCTGGCGGGTGCTGCGTCTTACTCCACCCCGGCGCTGTCATCTCTGGCTGGCAGGCTGCAGGGTGCGGCGCTCACTCCACCCGGCGCTGTCATCCTGCTGGCAGGCTGTGGGGGTGCGGCGCCTTCCTCCACCCCGGCGCTTGTCATTCCTTCTGCTGGCAGGCTGTGGGGGTGCGGCGCCTCACTCACTCCGGCGCTGTCATCCTTCTGCTGGCAGGCTGTGTGGTGCGGCGTCTTCACTCCACCCGGCGCTGTCATCCTCTGCTGGCAGGCTGCGGGGGTGCGGCGCCTCACTCCACCCGGCGCTGTCATCCTTGCTGGCAGGCAGGGGGGTGCGGCGCCTACTCCACCCCGCGCTGCCATCCTCTGCCTGGCAGGCACGGGGTGCGGTGCCTCACTTCCACCCGGCGCTGTCATCCTCTGCTGGCAGGCAGCGGGGGTGCGCGCCTTACTCCACCCCGCGCGCTGTCATCCTCTGCTGGAGGCTGCGGGGGTGCGGCGCCTTACCCACCCGGCGGCTGCCATCCTCTTGCTGGCAGGAGCGGGGGTGCCGGGCGCCTTACGCCACCCCGGCGCTGCCATCCTCTGCTGCAGGCTACGGGGTGCGGCGTCTTCACTCCACCCCGGTTCGCTGTCATCTCTGCTGGCAGGCAGCGGGGGTGCGGCGCCTTACTTCCACCCCGGCGCTGTCATCCTCTGCTGGCAGGCTGCGGAGGGGTGCAACTCCACCGGCGCTGTCATCCCTCTGCTTTGGCAGCAGCGGGGGTGCGGGCTGCCTCACTCCACCCCGGCGCTGTCATCCTCTTGCTGGCAGGCTGTGGGGGTGCACTCCACCCGGCGCTGTCATCCTCTTGCTGGCAGCGCTGCCAAGGGGTTGCGGCGCCTCACTCCACCCCGGCGCTGTCATCCTCTGATGGCAGGCTGTGGGGTGCGGCGCCTCACTCCACCCCGGCGTGTCATCCTCTGGCTGGCCAGGCTACGGTGGGTGCGGCGCCTCACTCCACCCCGGCGCTGTCATTCCTCTGCTGGCAGGGGCTGCGGGGGTGCACTCCACCGGCGCTGTCATCCTCTGCTGGCAGGCAGCGGGGGTGCGGCGCCTCACTCCACCCGGCGCTGTCATCCTCTGCTGCAGGCTGTGGGGGTTGCGGCGCTCACTCCACCCGCGCTGTCATCCTCTGCTTGCAGGCTGTGGGGGTGCACTCCACCCCGGGCGCTGTCGATCCTCTGCTGGCAGGCTGTGGGGGTGCAGTGCCTCACTCCACCCGGCGCGTCATCTCTGCTGGCAGCTGTGGGGTGCACTCCACCCCGGCGCTGTCATCTCTGTGCAGGCTGTGGGGGTGCGGTGCTCACTCCCACCCCGGCGGCTGTCATCCTCTGCTGGCAGCTGTGGGGGTGCCGTGCCTCACTCCACCCCAGCGCTGTCATCCTTTCTGCTGGCAGGCTGAAGGGATGCACTCACCCGCGCTGTCATCCTCTGCTGCAGGCTCGGGTGTGAGGCGCCTTACTCCACCCCGGCACTGTCATCCTCTGCTGGCAGGCTGCGGGGGTGCACTCCACCCGGCGCTGTCATCCTCTGCTGGCAGGCTGCGGGGGTGCGGCGTCTCACTCCACCCCGGCGCTGTCATCCTCGCTGCAGGCTGCGGGGGTGGAGGCGCCTTACTCCACCCGGCTTCTGTCATTCCTCTGCTGGCAGGCTGCGGGGGTGCACTCCACCGGCGCTGTCATCCTCTGCTGCAGGGGCTGCGGGGTGCACTCCACCCCGTGCTGTCATCCTCTGCTGGCAGGCAGCGGGGGTGCGGCGCCTCACTCCACCCCGGCGCTGTCATCCTCTGCTGGCAGGGTGCGGTGCCTCACTCCACCCCAGCGCTGTCATCCTCTGCTGGCAGGCTGCGGGGGTGCGGCGCCTCATTCCACCCCGGTGCTGTCATCCTCTGCTGGCAGGCTGCGGGGGTGCGGTGCCTCACTCCACCTCATTGGGTCACGTCGTTAGCAGTCAGCGTCCGACGATTACACGCTCCGCCGGCTCTAACGGCCTTGTCAAACTGTTCTGCCCATAGGACCGTGAACGACGCGGACATTTACAGGAAGCTGGGGAGACCTGTTGAGGATGCAGCAGAAGAGTCATTCCGGTGTCAGATGTGTTGCGGGAAATGTTGTCCAGTTCCGGGCTGGGGAAGCCGGACTTTTCATATGCAGAGATTCTTAAACGGTCCTAGCGCGGAATGCCTCTTTTTGTGGGACTCTATTGGCAAATATTCTTTCCTTCTCCCCAGAATATCACCTTGCTTGATGGGAGACACCATCATGTGATTTCGTTCCCACTGAGCCAAATTACATGGCGAATAGGAGACGAACACAACAATCCTTGCATCAGCTCTCATGTCTCATCACGACACAGTCGCTCTTTTTCCGTTCACAGCGTGAATTATTGTCTCCAACGTGCATATATGAGCCCCGCAGTCAGTCAGCGGCAGACTCAATATCAGCACCGGTGTCGGCGCGATGCCAGTACACTCAGCGGTGGTGCATTCAGCTCTGAGTCTGTCGTCCAATGTCCACCTCGTAAACCAATGTCATTTTCAGCCCCGTGGCGGACGGGGGATGGGCCGGCGGGGCGGGCGGCGATTCTGTTTGGCAGGGTGCCGTTTCCGCGCGCCGGCCGCAGTTTTGAGAGCGGACCGGCGCGGTCACCAATCTGCTGCGATGTTTGCTGGCCATTGATTGCCACTGAGCAAGCAGAAACGGCGCGCCGGCAATCGGGCACGCTTTGTCCACTGCCTTTGGCGACCGTCGGCCAGCGGCGGGTCGCGGCTTAAGCCCGTCCTAACCGCATCCGTCTCAAAACGGGAGGGCAACCTCGACTCCGTCGCCCAAGACGAACGCACAAAAAGTCGCGGCTGCCTGTTGTTCCAGTTTCCATCCGTCCCCTCTTCCCACGCGGGTGCGGGCGCCGGGCGGGTCAGCTGATTGTGTCCGCCGGAAAGCCGACCCTGTCAGGCACGGGGCGGCGCGCTGCGGAGGGATACACTCGCATTACCTTGCATATGATAAAGTGATCGCGAAGCATGAGAAACTGTTTTTGGTACGTAAAATCGATCATTCTATAATATATGTAAAGAATTTTAAGAGAGACAATTGCAACAAAAGGAACGAGGCTCATATTCATATTTGACTAGAATTAAAGTATCATATAGATCCATCTCGTTTAAAATATTTCGATGCCAACATGTTTCGTCTCGATCCGACAATTGGTTCGGGAGATAAAACGGGTTAAAATCTGCCCCCTCCCCAGCGGGTCGCGTTTGGCTGCGATCACAGCGGACGGACGCCAGATTTCGGAATTGGACCGAGTCTGCCCCTTGCGCGGAGACGGCGTCTGTTAAGCCCGGTCCTAACCGGCACCGTCCCGGTCCTCACCCGCACCCGTTTACGCACGCCCGGGCCCGTCTGACCCCTTTGGTTGGGTCAAACACCGCCTCCGGCTACGTCTGACGAGGAGCCTCCTGACGGTCCGGTTAGGACGGGGACCGTGGGGCTGGGCAAAACAGACGCCCGTCTCCGCAGCCAGGGCAAACTCGGCTCCATTCCGAATCTTGGCGTCCGTCCGCTGTGATTGGCAGCCCAAACGCGGGAACCCAGCTGGGGAGGGGGCAAGGTTTTGAACCCCCTCTATCTCCCGAACCCAATTGTCGGATATCGAGGTCGAACTGTGGCAATTCGAATATTTAAACGAGATGGACTATAATTACTAAATTATAGTCAAATATGAATATCCCAGCCCGCTTTCCTTTTGTTGCAATTTCTGCTCAAACCTTACATTTAACAGAATGATCGATTTTTACGACCAAAAACAGCTTACGCAGCTTCGCAGACAACGTTATTCATACAAGGAACTGCGAGTGTACCCATCCGCAGCCGCCGCCCGTGGCCTGACAGGTCGCTTTCCGCGGACACAATCAGCTGGACCCGCCGGCCCCGCACCCCCTGCGACGAAGGACGGAATGGAAACGAAACAACAGGCAGCCCGAGTTTTGTGCGTCCGTCTGGGCGACGGAGCTCGCAGTTGCCCTACGTTTTGAGACGGATGCGGTAGGACCGGCTTTAGCCCACCCCAACGGTCCCCGTCCTAACCGACCCGTCAGGAGCTCCCGTCAGACGTAGCCGGAGGCGGTTTTGCCCTAAAACCGAAGGGGTCAGCGGGCCCGGGCGTGCGTTAAACGTGCGGTGAGTGACCGGGACGGATAGCGGTTAGGACCGGGCTTTAGTGCTCCGGGGCCGGACATTGGACACGTGGATTCGGACGGATCGACGGGATCGGACGGGTTGACGGGATTCGGACGGAGGTTCGGACGGGGTTGCGGGTCGGAAGGATCGACGGCCGACGAGTCGGACGGGGTCGACGGGGTCGGACGGGGTCGGACGGGGCGGACGAGGTCGGACAGGTCGGACGGGTCGGACGGAGGTGTCGGACGGGTCGGACGGGGTCACGGGTTCGGACGGGTCGGACGGGTTGACGGGTTGACGGGTCGGACCGGATCGACAGATCGACAGGGGATCGGACGGGATCGAACGGGATCGGACGGGATCGGACGGATCGGCGACGGGATCGACCGGGGTCGGACGGGATCGGACGGGTCGGACGAGGATTCGACGGCGGTCGGACGGGTCGGACGGATCGGACGGGGGTCGGACGGGGTTGGACGGCCAGGCTCCTCTGGTGGACGTAAGGCAGTTCCCGGCGGCGGGACGAGATGATGTCATATGGAGAAGTGAACCATCGGTCGGGCGGGGTCGGGCGGTCGGGCGGTCGGTCCAGGGTCGGTCGGGCGAGTCGACTCGTCATTCTGCAGCGATTGGGTGGTGAGCTGGAACTCCGCTGATGGTTTAATTATCGAGCAGGAGCCCTTCGCTGATCGGATGCGTGCGATGTCGGATTCCAGACGATCGGAACTGATGAGTTGTCGATCAAATGCATTAGACAATCGCCTTTGACAAGAACTGACATGCTTCCAAGATTTAGTAGTCGTCTCCCGAAAGCGGGGAATGGAATATCTGATGCATGAATTGTTAATGGTTGTGATTTTCTTGAGACGTAACTTCTGGAAATAGTTAAAGAACTCGCCTACAGAATGTGAGGGTCTTCGACTTAAATATAACTCATATGAATGTGTTATCTTTGTGTTCTGAAATACATCATTCCCCTTGTTTGACTCACATTGGTTGACATTTATAAATTAGCTGCAATGCGTTGCAGTATCCGTTACAGCTTGCTGGCCACTAACCTGACTGTCATTGTGTCGGACGGCACGGCTCGCCTGCTTGGCTTGTCACATTAGTAACATTTAGTCAACCAGTCAACTTACAAGCCAATCAATTTGTCAACATGCACAGCAACTCTGATATACAAAGTTATATATTACTACCAGTGATGGCACAGCTAACCGGAAAATAGCTTTGGTAACCCATAATCCGCTAACTAAAAAAAATTCAATTCGCTAACGCCGAACACTTAAACCGCTAACAAAATTAGTGGAAGCTTACGCTAACTGGTAAACGGGGCTAACTTTTGTCATATTCAATTAAGCTTCGTATTTTGTTTCTTGAAACAGACCTAGAGAGCGTGAAAATTTGCAATGTTGTTAGTTTATACATGGAGCTTTCCAAAAAGGTATAGTATGTCAAGATCAGATGATGATCATGAAGGTGTAGATAAATAATTACATGAGCCATAGATAACAGTAGTACTACTGTACTACTGTCATCTATGCATGAACAAGTTAATTATGTGCTCATTTAATTAGATTCCTTTAAACAGAGGCAGAAGGATGCTTCGTCTCAGTAATTTCCTCTTCCTTGCTTCCCCCTCCCCACCCTTACACCTGAGGATGGCTTAATCCGCGAGTCACTGGTGGGGGCTTTTTCTAGCCGCCCCCCTGAGGAATATTTAGAATATCTCGTGAGCTGATGCAGCTGTTAACGCTTAACTTATATTGCCTGACCGGGTATCTTTTGACACCTTATGTGCAAGCAATCCAATTCGTCCGATTTTTGTTAAGATTATAGCGAAGTTAATGCCACCACTACACACGATTTTGTTACCAAAATCAGCTAGATTTGAAGAGACCGTACAAATGCAATGTACTACAACAAAAGGGAATTCGAAAATGTGATAAGATAGCAAAATTTAAGGGTTACTTGATGGCTGTCCGGATTTTTTTATCACCACAATTTCACATAATTAACTTCCTTTTAAAAATGATAAAAACGAAAAACATTTCAAACGATATGAAAAAAACAGAATATATGTCAAAGAACTATAAATAGGCAACTAAATACCGAATTTCAAAATGATATAACTAATTTTGAATCAGTGATGACATCTGAAGGTATGAAGTAATTAATGACGTATTTGTGTTATCAGATACATACAAATAAATGGCAGCGCTATATGTTCTGAGACAAAATCGGCCCAGAAAAATGCATTTAATAACTTTATTTATCTATTTCAAATTTTGACCTTTT
>VOPJ01008250.1:0-14945 GCA_014673585.1 Semibalanus balanoides
TTAATGCACTTTAGGCAATGCCTAACCGAAGTTCAGACCCCATTACTGCACTGCTTTGTAAGAGTATCATTGTATAAAATACAGACATGTTTTGTGTTCCAATGGTAAGAAATTGACCATGCTAACTATGCAGAGTAGCCAGGACATATATCAAAGTAAAACTGTGAACATTTTAGGAATTCTACTCGACCAGCAACTCAAACTGGCATGGGATTCGACACGATGGTCGTCCGAAAGTGCAACTTCTCCTCTACTATGTGCGCGATCATCTCACTTCCGACGTCCTAATTCTCCTCGTCCTCGGCATTTTTTCCTCACACATCCTATAACTTTTCCGTAAGGGGGAGGAGCCGCCAGTGTCACTTCATCGCGTTCAAAGTATGAAACTTCGCGGCCAGGCTTGTGACAGGGCTACGGCGCTCAGAGCACATCTCAACTGCGCTAGAAGCGCTGGGTTGGGCAGGGACGGTTCTCCCATGTAAGCAAGGTAGGCAATGCCTACCCAGTTCGGTAGCCTTCTCCCGATACCGATATTTATCTCCCCTTCCTTTCTTTTTTATCTTTGTTTTATATGATTTTCTGCAATCGGAATAGTCCTATTTTGGAGCAAATTCCCCAAATTTGCAAATAAAATTTTCTTCAAAGCCATAAATTAAGCACGAATGAAAAAAACTTGCCTAAGCTTGCCTACCTCGTCCTACTGGATTCTCGACCAGCCTGTGTACAAAACACACAGGGTGGCTATGCCGCTGCGACCCCATTGGCCGAATTGTCTCATGACGGCGGCCATATTGGTACTCACATGAGCAGTCGGCGGCTTGTGTTTAAGGATAGGCAGGTGAACACCGAGGCTGACATTTCACAATATATTGAGTTAACTACTAGCGGTAGCGCAAAATGACAACCACCACTATGTTCCAAATTGAATGCATAATAATTCTAGGCGAAAATATTTTTTTTCGTACAAAAACAAAATAAAAAATCCTAGAATCATTCTGCATTCAATTTGGAACAATGTGGTGGTAGTCATATTGCTCTACGTGATACAGGCGGTCTTTCATCAGGTCGTTGTCAGTGAGACGGACCGGAACTACCTCCAGTTCTTTTGGTCAGACATATGCCTGAGGCTCACTTGCGCCCTTTTGGATTGACCTGTTCCCCATTCATGCTCCTGAAAACGGTGAATGTCCATTTGAGCAGGTACGTGGAATCAGACGGAGAACTCTGCCGTCAAATTCAAAATGGAAGTTACATGGCGACATCTGTCTAGATTTCGAAAGACTGGAGGATGCTGAGGACGCGATGTCGAAAACAACTGAGATCTTCACTGAGGCGAACATGACGCAACACAAGATCCGGATGACTGGTGATTCGTCAACAGAAACTTCGTTCCTCGGTCTGAAATGGGACACCAAACTCGACCGACTCGCTGTCATGGTCCCGGACTTGCCTGCCCCTCAACCAAGAGCGAGCTGCTGTCGGCAGTGGCAAGGCCCTTCGATCCTTTGGGTCTCTTGACTCCGTGGCTTATCGGCGGAAAGGTGCTATTTCAGCGAACGTGGAGGGACATGCCGAACGCAAAGTGGTACGACCCTCTCGACGAAGCCATCCAGGCAGACGTTGAGTCATGGTGGAGAAACTCCACAGGCAAGACGGTGACCTTCCCTCGTCCACTGATCTGTGGAGGCTACGATGTCAACGTGGACTTCCACGTCTTCTGTGACGCATCGGAAAAGGCATACTGCGCCACCTTCTATGTAGTCCACGGTGGGGAGTCGAGGCTGGTTATGGCCAAAGGAAGAATGACACCTCTGAACCCCAATCTGACTATCCCCAGTCTTGAGTTCATGGCAGCTGTGAGTGGAGCCCGTCTGATGAATTTCATAAGAGAGTCTCTAGACCTCGCGAACCCTTCAGTAACCTTCTGGACGGATTCCACCGATGTCCTGCACTGGATCTGCAACAAGAAGCAAATGAAAGTATTTGTTCATAACAGAGTTTCTACCATGTCCACCATGTCACCGGCTCTGTCAAAAGTTCTCGAATCAATAATGTATGACCAACTATTGACGTTTGTCACTGAGCATAACGTCCTTTTATGAAACCAAATTTGGATTTAGGTCAAATCATTCACCTTATATGCCAATAATTCACTACTTCATGACTTCATAACATGCCACATGGACAGATAAAAGAAAATACAGTCATGGAATTTTATATTGATCTAGCCGTGGGTTTGACACGGTTGAACAATGAATTATATGAATGAAGACTCCTCCAAATACGGCATTGTTGGAGACTCGCTTAATCTGTTAAGATCCTTCTTACGTCACCGAGGCAACAACTTAAATATAATGGCAAATAAATCTGCAGGTGCAGTCGATCTCACCTGCGGTGGTCCCACGGGCTCCTTTTGGGACCCCTTCTGTTTTTACTGGTAACATAAATGACTTGCACACAGCTTGTGGTGAAGCAAAAATACTACTATTTGCTGATGATACAGCACTGCTATACTCTGCTCCCACATATGCTGCCCTCCAAAGTATCATATCACGCTCATTTCCTAAGATATCTGCCTGGCTACATGCCAACAGATTGTCATGTCATATCCAATTTTATCACTTTACCTCAGCTTCAGCGAAACTGAATAAATCTGAATATTTCAGTAGGAGGCAGTAACTTAAAGCGAGCTAAGACGGTGAAGTATCTCGGTGTATTAGTTGATGACAACCTGAAATTAAAAAAAAAAACATGAACAAAGTGTCTGGCATATGCAGCAGAAACCTTTGTGTTTTATATAGAGCAAAATTTTTATTTAACAGAGAACTATTAATCCTCCTTTATAATGCATTGATCTTACCCTATCTAACGTACTGCTGGTCATCTGGGGCTCCAACGTACCACTCATCTCTTAAAACAACCTATCATCACAGTTCCAAACGTGCTATGCCGTCTTAATAATGGGGGTTGATCCCAGAACTTCCACTTCTCGTCTTTTTCGTGAGCTCCGAATGCTGAAATTCGATGACTTGGTTAAATACCATATGCTGTTAGTTTTCCATGACTTCATCACTGGTCGAGTTCCTAGCCCAATTGCATACAAACTAAACATCGCTCATGTGAATAGACCAACACGACACATACGGCCACTTCCAAGAGCATACCACGACTAACGCTGGAAGTGTCCCACCGAACTATCGACTCACAAATTATCGACAATATTTACTTTATTCACTATTGTGCTGGACCATTCCTGTGGAATGATGTCATAGCCAAGTTGGTTCCTAATCTGAATGACATTCCCAGATCAAAAGCCTTGTTTAACAAATGTGTCAATATTATTTTCATCGATTCATATTAAGGTGCCATTTAGCTAGGTATGTACGATTGTTAGTTTAGCAGATGTTATTGATGTCATTATGACATTTTTTCAACTGTATGTCTGACTTCTTAATAATAACTTAATTATAATTTTTGCCTCATTAAATGATATAAACGAATGTTTGTCACTGTATTCATTTAGTTGTTCACTCAGTATGTTTACATTCTTTTAACGTGCAAACAGCTAATTCAGTGCTGCGAGGTGTGAACCACAGGAAATTAGTAAACCTTTGCCAACCCTGCAGTACACTTAAGCCCAGTAAAATGTATATTGCTATCAAAGTATTATGCAATAATTTGGCCATTTAAATGCACTGCCCATCTTGAACTTGTATTATATAATTATTTACTGTGTATAATACATGTATAGTAATGTATACCTATTTAATTGAATTAATATGTAACTGTAACATATGAAATTGAAATAATATGTAATTGTACAAAAAGTAATTGTGTAATATGTAGTTGTACAATAGTTGTATAATATGTACTTGTACAATATGTAATTGTATGTATATATATATATATATATATATATTTATATATATATATATATATATATATAATATTGTATACATTACAGGGTATGATGCAGTATATTATCAAGTATAAAACTCTCGATGTTATGTCTTATATTGTTATAGGTTATGTAGTATATATGTTTCGGGTTTTAACATCATCAATGCTTGTGTATATTGTTATGTTTGAGTGTTGGGTACAAATTAGGATAAATTGTGCACCTCTTGTGGGCACTTAGTCTTGGAGGTTTGCACCTCTCTGGGGCGTGGACGGCCGGTAGACCACGTGACCGTGATTGACCTCAGGCGGCGCGCAGCGGCAGAGAAAGCAGTAGCTGCGGGAGCGCGACCGGAGCAGTGCCTCAGGACCTCGGGATTCTTCCGAGTCCGGATCACTGCTGGGAACTTTGCTCGGGTATCCGAGCAGAGTGGTTCCCGCCGGGGTAAGTCGCGCCTCGGGTGTCCGAGCGGGTGAGTCGTGCCTCGGGTGTCCGAGCGGGGTGGTCCCGGGTAATTTGCGCCTCGGGTGTCTTGGCGGGTGGTCCCGGGTAAGTCATGCCTCGGGGGTCACAGCGGCGTGTTTCCCGCCGTGGTGAGTCGGTATGAGTGATCTGGTGACGGTGCTGTATTTCATCTAGAATACAAGACAGTGTTTCGTACTAATCGGTCTCTTGCTGTTGGGGTCCAGGAAGGCGACATAACAATATTGTACTGGGTATTATTATTAAATGTTCCGTTGTGTTAAATATACCACCGGTGGAATCCGGCAAACAACAACAACAACAACCATCCGACAGCTGACAGACCCCGAGCGATGGAACCACGTCAGAGGTGGCGAGAATCCAGCTAACCTTGGAACATGAGAGATAGCTCCTCAAGCCATGAGTGAGAGTGACCACTGGTGGAAGGGACCGTCATTCCTGCGGAAAGTATCATCTTACCCCGTACCCGAAGAGCCAACAGGTCTCTCTTCAGAGGCACAGTGTGAGGACAGATCTGAGGCCCCCTTCCGTGTAGTGACGCCAGCGAAGGTCGTTCTAAAGGTGCAACAAGCGGACATTCACCAGTTCGACATCACTGAGTGCTCTTCTCTGAGCCTGGTGGTGAACAAGACTGCCTGGATCTCGCGCTTTGTCTTCATCGCTAGACGAGCTCAGGCTGAGCGCAGAACGGGACTGCTCACGTCTGATGAACGCTGTCAAGCACTTCAGTATTGGATTCAAGAGGCTCAAGTCAGTGCATACGACGCCGAGCTCAAGGCTCTCAAGTCGGGAACTTTGCCGCCAAAGAAATCTCCACTCCAAAAGCTGAGACCACGGCTAGATGATAGCGGAATGATATGTGCAGTACCCCAAAAGAATGAGCTTCCGCTGCCGATCCTTCCTGAGTTCGCCTACATTATCACTCTGATCATAGACGAGGCGCACAGGAGATGTTTCCACCAGGGCACACGGGCGACGCTCGCAATTCTGCCAGCGGAATACTTGATTCGCAGACGGACCGTCCTTCGGGTGGTTAGCAGCTGTCGACGGTGTAGACGATACCGTGGGCTGAACTACCGTTCCGCAAATGGTGGGCTGCCATCCTTTAGAGTAGAGCCCAGCCGCGCATTTGCCAAGATCGGTTTTGCTTTTTCGGCCCGTTGGTAACGAGCGCTGGCACACAGTTATGGATACTTGTAATTACCTGCGCTACGTCAAGAGCCTTTCACCTCGAACTCGTAAAATCTCAGCACACAGACGAATTAAAGTTGGCGCTCAGACGCTTCTTTGCCATTCGGGGTACACCCTCCCTGATTTTCAGCGATAATGCCAAGACCTCTCACGCATTATTGCATCATATTCACGATCAATCACATGGTGGTTCATACCAGAGGCGGCGCCATGGTGGGGAAGCTTTTGTGAAAGGATGGTCGGACTCACGAAAAAATGCTTGAAAATAACACTCCATCTTTGTAGCCTCTCTTACGACGAGCTGGCAGCCACACTGTATGAACTATCCTTCCATCTAAACATGAGACCCCTGACCACTGTAGAAGAAGAACTTCTCACGCCAGCTCATCTTCTTTTTGGAGTCGCTTCCATCAGGGGAGTGTTGTCTCCATCGCGTTACCATTGTGATCATATAACGCGTGTCTGGCGCCATCAGCGTCGCGTCAGCGAGCACCTAATAAGGCGATCGACCACAGAGCACGTCGCCGCCCTTCGGTGCCGGTCCGTTTCGCCCTTCGGTGCCGGTCCGTTTCGCCCCGGGGTCGCCCGAAACGCACACCCACGGTGGGTGATGTGGTACTGGTGCACAACCAGGGTCCCCGAGGGCGTTGGCCGCTAGCGCGAGTTACTGCATTGATTTATGGATCGGATAAGCAGCCAAGAGCTGCTCATATACAAATAAGAGGTACCAAAACTCGTAGACCACTAAGCAAGCTCGTCCACTTGGAGGCAGCCTTACAAGTGAAAGTATGGGCTTTGGTTCGAAACACTGCGAGTGGTCAGTGTCATACCTTCAAGCTGAATGTCTTTGTTATTTTTTGCCCTTCTCCATTTAATTGGATTTCCTTAGCCTGACCACACAGGTTCATGTTCAGCCTGGTTGCTGGTCTGTTGGGTGTTGTGTAATGAAAATGTTCTTGTAGTATAAGTATGATAAGATAGAGTAGCAGATTCGGCGTGACCGCCGGGAGCAGCGGTCGGCCTGTCTGGGCCTGTCGGCCTGACAAGACAGAGAGGCAAACTTGGCGTGACCGCTGAGGCAGCTGCCGACCTGTCCGCTGCCATTATTGCCAATTATAAGAACATGTTGAGTTATTTTATTTACATGCCTATCCCTCAGAACTTCCCATGAGCGCGATGGACGTGCTGGAGCTGCACGACCTCGAGTCCCGACCGTGGCTGGACCGGCAAACGCCGAAATTGCAACTGGTGATCGGGGCTCGATAGCGCGGGACTGCGGACTGCGGTCGCGGCTTCGACAAGACGGGTTCCTCAACCAGGCCAGAGGAGGCGCGACATGGGGTTCGGTCGCCCGGCACCTTCCGGAGATGCTGCGACACTGGGCAAAGGAGGCGGCGGCTCAAGGGAGGAGACAGGGAGACGCGGTTGTCTGGCTCACCGGCAACGACGTGTACTGCCGCCAGACCCGTCTCCCCAGTTTCTCGCCGGACACCCTAGATAGGACTGCCGATCACGCTGTCGAGGTCACCGGGAGGCTGCTGAGGGAGGCCGACCATGTCATCGTCCTCGGGCCTCTGCCACGGCTGAGTGGCGAACTGTTGGGCCTCAGGTGGGAGCGGAGCGCTGCATTCCACCTGGAGCGTCGGCTGCGGCACCAGCTGCCTCAGCCCGTACGATTCATCCCGCTGGGAAGACAGCTGACCAAGAAGGCGCACAACCGGCACTCATTCAAGCCGGAGTGTGCCGCCTGGTATGCTTCTGACGACACTCACCTCTCCCCAGCAGGGTACGCCAAGATCGGGGACTCACTCGAGTTCCCGATCTGGCTGACAATGACAGCGGCGCTCTGATGAGGTGGTGGTTGGTGGAGCTGTCGCCCAGCCGGACGCTGCTGCGTGATAAGCAGATCGATAAATCGTTTTTTCTGAGATCTGGTGATAATGTCAAAGTGATTGTTATTTAGATAGTTGTGTTAATGCTTCTATAGTAGATTGTTGAAAATGTGTCAGACCCACATTTTGATGGGGAGAAACGTAAGTATCGTGCTGCACGATGTCATGCCGCTGCGCCGGCTTTGTTCGCCGCTGAGTCGGGGCGGCCCGCTCTGCCGGCGGCCGTCCAGCGCTGCGGCACAGCCTACCTCCTGGCCCGCGCCCGGCTGATTGGACGCCGTGAGCCGCGCCGTATCGGGAGGTGATGAGGGTCCAGGCCGCGGTAGCGGCGGCAGTCTGGTTTGATTGTCGCCACGATTGGTGCGCTGGTGGATTCTGGTGGAGAGGTCCGGTTTGGTCCATAGCCGGCCTTGACAACAGAATAAGAACGCTCGAATATACACACACACAACACAGCACACATAATATATGTGAATATATACTATATATATTTATAATATACATAATTATATATGTATATATTATATATATATATATATATATAATAATAATATATACATTTATAATGTGTAGACCGTCCTGTCACGTACTTTTCTAAACCCATACTAGATGTTGAACGCGAGAAGAAATATAATTAAGAGAGAAAATGAAATCAGCGAAACGGAAACCAAAGACCGCCATGGCACCAGCAAGAAGGTTACAGCGCAGAGAACAAACCAACGACCACAGCAGAGACAAAGCAACGACAAACAGAACGGTCAGAGAGGAGCGCACCCGACCCGTGTCACCTCCATCGGACAGTCTCTCAGGGCGGCGCAGCCAGCCCTAATCGCCTCGGCGGAAATCAACGTTGGTTTGACCGGCCCGGCGCCCAGGCACAGGTCGCCGGCCGGCCAGCCGGCTCTACGCTCCGCCGGTCAGGGTCACCAGGCGCGCAACCGAGCACGACATAATGGAGCACTACATATGTACGGAGCTTTTGTTCGTCGATGGTCGGTCTGTTCATGGCTGACTGCCGGTGGATTTACGTTCTGTTATAGTTATCCGACGCTAAATTGAAGAGCTCGGTCTGTTATGGCCGGCCTCTAACCTTTTGGCAGACCCAAACACCCAGCACTATTGATGTGGAAGTCTGTCGCCGGTTTGTGGTACTCTCTTCTCACATCAATAGTGCTGCCAACCAAATTTCTAACTCGTGCAACCTGCATATGGCGCGATTTAATAACCCGGCACACAGCCGGGATATCGGGTTTTTTATTGGGTAGCACCTGGGCGCCTCCCAGGATTAAACTGAGACGTTTGTTTAGGAGATGCATAGTTGCTGCGTCGTCGCCTTCCTGCCGTTGCAGTATGGAGGCATTGTTACTGCCCGACTGTTGAGTGTTGATTTATTCTATATTCTATGTTCGGATTCGTTTCACTCACCTGGTCAGAGTTTTTAATACAAAAACGTGTCAGGTGAAATATGTTTATTTTTCTTGTGATTTCGATAAGAACCAGCCTTGAGAGCACATAATCTTAACAATTAGGGAGTCATAAGGAAAAGCGGATAACTTCGTTGGGCTACTAAATAAAATGGGCGTTTTATATGCACATATTTTCTAATCACAAAATGAAACAAAATAATTAACATAGGAATGAACTTTTATATGCACGAATTATCTAGTCACAAAATTTAACAAAGCAAATCAAAACGTAGTTACTAGTGCAAGAAAATAAAACAAATACAAAATAATAAACACAGTATAAACACAAAATAATCAACACTGAACATAGCTTAGTAGTCCCGAAGTAAATGCCGGTTCTCAGAAGTTCCAATGCATTATGGAATGGAATAAAATGAAAAATATGATAGAGAACTAGGTAATACAGTGAATTTGACCCGAAAATTGACGGCAAGTAGGGGAGAACAAGGCACGTTCTGTCACGGGGCACATTCTGTCAGCGGGGTTTCCTCGTGAACTATCCACCGCAGGTAATATTGTTTGTTTCGTAACATATGTTCCTTTGTGCTTGCAATCCTGGCCCGGTACTAATCACAAGCACAACATGCCTGCGGCCAATTGGTCCAAGTTTGGAAAGTTTTTGGTTTTTCAACAGAAAATCCAAACTTTTTATAAGTGAATTAAATATAAATTTTATAAATATATAAAAAATAAATAATATAAATTTTGGTTGTGGCATTCAAGAATAAATGCATATTTGTCTTTGAAGGCGGTATGGGCTATAGGAATGTCGAGAACAAATTGTGCTGAGCGTTTGTCTGCCCCATTCTCCAAAGGTTTTCAGTAAAAAACCGAAAAAAGTGTTGACCTGTGGTCGAGTGGCGGCAGGTTCTGTCACCAATCTGGGGCAGGTTCTCCACAATCTGTTCATTATTCCTAGTCGTCATCGGCTTATAAACGGGCCATACAAATCGGATTGCCTGTTGTTTACAGATATGGTACAACCACTACAAGCGTAAAACGAATCGGGTGGTGCCGATGCATGTTCACTGACAGACAGAATTACTTAACCTGCGCGGGGCAAATTCTGCAACCCAGAGACTCGAGAACGCTAGGCCGATTTCGATGGGAATAACACCATTCGATTCGTCGTGACACAATCTTTTTTTGTACACTGAAATCGCTTTTTTGTTAAAAAATGGGGGGCCAAGGGGCAACACATTCGTAAATATTGGATGTTTTTGAAAGGTCATTGTAGCCATGTCATTCGACAATTTTTATGCAAAAAACGTTTTTGAGCTTCTAATGTCATGGTCTTTAATGTATGAAAGGGAAAAGTTCAAAATGAATAAATCAAGGCGACTCAGGACTCTGATTTCGTGCATAGATAAACCAAAGAAAAAGCAAAAATGCATGTTTGGATTGTATAAGGCCGTTCATTTTCTACCAATATTGATGGTGGCGATGAATGAAAACCTCTCTCCCCTGCAGGGGAACAACAAATGACCGTTCGGATAACAGGAAGTGCCCCATCAATGCAGAATGGCCCCCATAAGGTGACAGAACGTGCCCCGTATATGGGCAGGTACTGTCAAATGGTCATCGCAACAATATCGACACTGGTTGCCGAACCAAAAACCGAATATTACTTGAACTCCTTAAAAAACGATCTTGGAAGCTATTAATGTTGTAACACATTGGAAAGTATAATCACCAACTCTGAAAAGTGTGCCCGCCAGGGCCAATTAGCAAAAAAAGTGACAGAACGTGCCCCGGTCTCCCCTATTCCACAATCGTTGCTCCTGATGAAACTCTCAACGTTAGCGCAGTCAGCTGTTGGAGCCATGATACGTCATCACTTAACAGTCCTATAGTCACATAGTGTCGCTGCATAGTTTCCCGGAGATCCCATGATGATTTAAGTCGTATTTATGTAACATCGGTATTAATAAGGAAGGTTTTAGCAGCACCCGTGTTTTATTTTCCTCCGTCATTCATTTAATCGTATTATGTAATTGCTGACTGAATTCGTAATAACCACCACGTGGATGAATTATAATAAAGTGATATGACTATGACTATTGGCACTGGCGGATCCAGGGGGAGGGGGCATTTAGGGCCATGGCCCCTCCCTAAGGCCTAAAGTGGCCTGTTTGCCCCCCCCCCCAAACGATCAAGCCTCATACCAAAAAGCGATCGGTAATAATGCATAATGGCTTTGCCTCTGTTCCATAACTACAATTTTCGATGTCAACCAACAACAGGTCAATATAACAAATAACCGAAAGAATGCAGTTGTCTCGGGAATAAAACGCAAAATTTCCCGCCGCTCCGCGGCGCAATTAAATACCAAATATATTATATAGGAGTTAAAAATCGTGCCGTTTCCCATTGCATTTATGCTTTATGTTGCTATTTTCTTATATTATTGTGCAAAATAGTTTGCTTTAACACTTTTTTACCACACTTTTAAACGTAAAATACATTTTTTAGAAGTCCGCACTATACACAATGTGACGCATTGATGAGAATGCATAATACTACTCAATTTTTTCGCGGACCTAAAAAATATTCCAAGTTGGTATGGCTTAATCCAAATTGGTGTCACTGGTTCTTGATTTTTCAATTTGTTAATTCCAGCTTCCAAAAGTTGGTATGGCCTATGCCATACATGCCATACTACATTATCCATCCCTTGTAAACGTGGCTTTTCATCCATTTTGTTTGGCCCTTCAACGCTTGGGAAAGGGTTTCACCAAAACCACTGGCGGATTTCAGGGCGCAATCGGGGGCGCATTCCCCACCCCCGCAGGACAATTGGGGGCGTTAAATACAAGTATGCCAGACCGCCGGTTCCTGCACTGAACGTGAAAGCAATGATCTTAAATAATAAAACTATGGAAGCTTACAATTTTGCGGAGATAAATAACAATTATCGTAAAAAATTCCCTTGCAGCAGTCCGAAATCCAGCTATCCCACAGACCACAGTCAAAAACTCGAAAATATCGCGCCGCTTCGCGGCAAGTCGAAATCGCATAATACAAATTTTTGCAAATTGATTTCATTTCAGTGCTGGTAAGAGGCCAACTGCCCTTTTATTTTGGGTTTTATCATGGCAAACTCGTAAAAATTTTGCGCCGCTTCGCGGCGCTAAATAACTTTATAACATTGAAAAAGTACCTATTATAACATGGAAATTCATATGTGTCTTACAAAGGCCAACCGCCTATATTTCTGGGTTTTATCAGGCAAACTCGTAAAATTTTCGAGCCGCTTCGCGGCGCTAAATAGCCTTATAACATAGAAAAAGTACCTATTATAACATGGAAATCCATCTTAAAATGCTGCAAAAGCTTAAAAGAGAGTTTTTTTTTTGTCATTTCAGCCAACACCCGCTGGAAAATTGTCGGCGACGCCACTGCAAATGGGTATGAGATAAATGTTATTTTGTATTATATGTGTGCCTAATTTCGAAGCATGCATGCTACGGAATATCGCGTTTTGATGTTTTTCCCCCTAAAAATGATTTTTTAAGCTCAAATACCAAAATAAAGTGAACGGCCCAGATCCGCGGAAAAAATGGGGTACCTTTTTGCAAAAAAGAGCCCCTCCCCCAAAGCCGACGGCTGGATCCGCCAGTGACTATTGGTGCCTTCATATTTGGCTAATTTGTTTGTTATTGTAACTGTCGTATTTTCACGGAGCATTTGCGATTGATAACATAAATGTCTGTCGATACAACTGAACAACCTAAATGTAAAGCAAATCGCAAAAGTGATCGATAACCACCGCTTGCTTGTAGGTATGCTCGACTGATTGGTTAGGTGAGGCTGGTTTGGGATGTGCCTCTGGACGCAAGAGCCGCGATAGAAAGCCCAGCAGGCATAACTTGCCGGTACGTGCCAATGTTTATTACGGTGATTTAACGTTGTTCTCTGAGTCTCAGGTCGAACGAAACACTGTCGTGCTGATGTTAGTAAAAACCTATGAATTTGCCTATGCTCGTTTGCATCCATGTGATGTTGATTATGCTTCAAGCTTGGCTTGGAAGGTGTACGGAACTTTGTAATGTCTCGCCCTTTGTTATTTGACCTTCGTACGTTATGTTGTCCAGTAGCGACCACCGGACCTACGGTCGAAAAAAACTATAAGTTCTAGAGGTATTTGTGAATACCTAGCATACTTGTAACAGACTCAGAGTTGAGTCATGAATCGACTCATGAGTCAGACATTTTGGATGAGTCATGAGTTGAGTCGACTCAATTTTTAAAAGCAGGACTTGAGTCAAGAGTCGAGTTGATTTAATCTGTTTGAACAGAACTTGAGTCAAGAGTTGAGTCAGTTCCTCGGCTGTGAGTCTCAGACTTGAGTGGACTCAAACAATTGTGAGTCAAATGCAACAGGGACATAGCTAAGGGGCATTGGGGCCACCCCTTAACCTGAGCAAACCAATTTAACTAGATAGAATGTGATTTTTCTTACACCGACCCTACCCCCCCCCACACCTCACGGTCAACATCAAGTAATAATAAGACTTGTGATGAGTCAAATTGAGTCGACTCAAATGTATTTTCAAGTCGAGTCGAATCAATTTGTTACAACTTTACTTGAGTCAAGAGACAAGAGTCGAGTCGATTCATTTTTCATAAACAGCTCTTGAGTCAAGAGTCGATTCGGTTCATTTTTTTGTCAACAGCACTTGAGTCAAGAGTCGAGTCAGTTCTTCGGCTGTTGAGTCAGACTTGAGTCGAATAAAAAATGTGAGTCATTACAAGTCTGATACCGAACTTGAACTTGAACTTGAATATATAAAATATTTTGAATTTATTTGTGTTCCATCAAATGCACAAAAACAGTGGGTTAGGTAACCACTAACCTGCAACTAGTCCATTGTTAACTTTCCCAGTATTCTCCTTATATAATTGTTTTTGCGTTCAGCAGGGGGCATACTTGTGTTGAATGTCACCCGCCCATATTCCTGCGGGGGGGGGGGCATTTGACCTTGATGCTTCCCTGGATCCGCCATGGCGTTGATGAAAGTAAAATGCGAGAACGGGAAATTGGTGATGTTTGAGACGAGCAATGGTATCACTTGTATCGTGTCATTGAAACCTTTGAGGGTGAGCATAGAAAGGTGGCAGACAGGTAGTCGTATTAACCCCCACCAGTAACTTTTGGCAGCACTCGGGCGTTTGGGCGTTACAACTTTCTAAACCATAGCTCATTTTAAATCGATGATTTGCATACGAGGCTGGCTCGTTACCTATGGAACATATTTTAAATCTGACTTATGGGCCAGATAGCTATCAGCTTTGGCTATAACGTTTTCATTTGTTATTTTTCGATATTCTGGGCAAAAAGAGTTGTAATGGGCTTGGGGGTTAACAAATATCGGAACGCCCAGTGCCGACTCTGGCGTGGCATGGATGTGGTGACTACAGCGTCACGTATAATGCTAGTAGAAGCGCTTAGTTGTTTTGATTACCGCTGCCAAATGCTACTAAAGGTACTGAAATTTATATGATTTCGACTGAGCTCCAATAGATTTGCTGGAATTGAATTAAATAAATACCGATTTAATATATGAAAATTGAAGTTACTGATAGAAAACAATACTGTTAATTTATAATATAATGATACAGGTAACAGAAAAAAACTTTATCTTGTCTAATTCATTTGGGGGTTATACTCCTTACTGCATGTTCTACCCGTTGTTCTATTACCCTGGTCTTACCCACGCCGCTCCGTGAGCGTGTTATGAAGGGCGCTCACGTGTGTGGCTGCGGGCCGGTCAAGTATTATACTATATAGACAACCACAGACAGAGTACTGTCCAGCAGATACTTTTTTCTTTTTTTCATCGGGGTGAACTTAACGTTATTTTCCCGGAGATAGATGCCAGGGAGGGGGCGAGGAGGGGCCTGGGGTTGGACCCCCCCCCCATGGGACCCCTCCACTCGGAGACAGGGAATTTCCTAGGTGATTTTAATGCCCATCACACAGCCTGGGGCTGTCACACACACAACACTCGCGGA